>CATIWQ010040795.1:0-28621 GCA_949673415.1 Euphorbia schlechtendalii
GCAATTTTCTATTTATGAAGAGTGACAAGTCGCGACCATGAATAAATGTCACGATTGTGAAATGTTGTTTCTTCATGATTCTTCTTTGCAACTTTGCTGATCTTTGACAACTTCGATCCTAAGCCAAATCTTTGTGTTCCACTAATCTTTTTACACATTTTTCACTATTTTTCCATAGAATTCTACTTTTGATCATTTTACTCCCAAGATTTACTTAGTTCGGCATTTGCATAAAAAACAACTACATACCACGTGAAATCTTTTATATGAAGTATAAAATGACTTAAATCATAGTGTTTTATGCTTAAAAATATCATGATTATAAGTGTAAATATACACTTATCACACCCCCACACTTAACTTTTGCCTTGTCCTCAAGGTAAGCAACAAAAGTGTAATGAATAGTATTCAAGTTCATACCTTATTTGGGGGAAAGACTATTTTAGTGAGTATCACATTCCACGTTGCATAAGATTCAAGTACAGTCTTCGAAATTTTCCACAAATTAGCAATGTGCAATTTATATAGGTTAGTTACATACCTTTGCTCTTAATGGAGGTTCAACCAAATTGCGTCTTCATATAAGTGTTATATGCATACTCGAATATTACCTTCTCTCAAGTATAGTATAAAGTATAAAGGATAAAAGGAGCACACTTTGGAAAGTGTGATCTCAAGGCATTTTTAGGTAACCTAGGATGCTAAAAATACTCTTAGTGGTTGCATTTTATGCTCCATAACACTCTCTCCCTTTTTTTCTTTTAAGCATATGTTTTTGAAGTACTTTGTACTTTGCACCCATTTTTCATGCTATGCTTTCTTTCCTTTTTTAACTCACTGAATGGTTGCAGTTTCTGCTCCGTACCATTCCTCACCTTTTACATAACTTATTGGTTATCCTCTCTTTCTTTTGATTTTTCACTCTTAATACCCTCATCCTTTATTGATTACTTTCAAAGTATTATGGCTATACTTTCCCAACACTTTAAACACACTCAATACTTATAGGACTTATTCGAGAATAACATATAAAACTCATAGTAAGAACACTACTAGAAATTACTCCACTTAAACTTATCGGTAGCATTAAACTAAAACTATATAACTTATACTAATTCATGTTGCATTGAAATATATATCGAAACTTACTTGGAATGTTGCTTTTCAATGTTACTCACCACTCATCCTTGACAAATGCTAAATGTTGTGCTAAAAACGCTCACACTCTCAACCGTGTGGTATATTCGAAACTTTTTGTTCAAAATATGCACTGACGTCAAACTTGTAATACCTAACACTCATAATAACCTTGGATAATATGTTAGTATAGTATAGGTATGGATAATGTATAAATAACAATAAATCAAGAAAATTTTTCAAATTCTTCAATTTTTTTCATTTTATTTAATTTTTTTGGATTTTTGGGATTTACAATTGCCCCCCCACACTAAAGAACACAATGTCCTCATTGTGGAAGACTTTATTCAATTAAAAATCTAAAAATAAACAACTAGTCTAAAAATATGAAAAAGAAAATAAAAGAGTAAACCCATTTATTGTGAAGGAGAATCTGGGGCCCGTGTCATGATCGCGAAGGCCTATCGTGATCATGATTTCCTTTAAAATAGGAACAGAAGGTTTTTTTGTATAACTTCATGAGCGTGATCTATAGTCATGATCATGACTTCTTTAATCCTTCTATTTCTTCAATTTTTAGACTTAGTACCGTAGACTCCTAGTATTTGATCTCTAGAACGCACTTACCTTCCCCGGCAACGGCACCAAAAACTTTTTCGCTACTTTTCTACTAATAAGTTTAATAACTTGTTCGCAAATTTTTTGGCTTTAAAGTACAGGTGTTGTCAATACCACTTATCAAATAGAAAAATTATGATAACTGCAAGTATAGAGTTGCAATGTAGTTTTAAAAGATATAGAACCCACAGGAAAGGAACCAGTTCTAAAGATCAACAAGAGTAACAGAACAAAGAAAATAAAATAAATAATTTTAATGTTGATGTGTTAGTTGGGATATAATGGTAAATAAATAGACAAATGTATAATAGATAAAGAAAACAAGCAAAATCATCAAAGATATTACATACATCATACTACTTTAACAGATTCGATTCTTGACACTCAGATATTCAATTTTCACCGTAGAGTAACGCATGAAATGACTTTTCTAAGTATAGTGCAAACGAATTAAGACGATTGTATAAACTTGGATAATAATAATACCTTGCTTAATACGGATCACTCTCACATAACCATATTTAGCAAGTTACCATTCCAAAAATGTTGGCTCACTAAACAGTGTTATAATCACAAATCCAATGATTATACACAATCTTGTTAACTCCGAAATCACTCTTAAAGTTAACTCAAAAGCATATAACTTGATTAATATAAAAGACTCAACACGAAATACACAATATGAAAGATAGACATATCATAAACTTCGAAATAGAAAGTATAAGTAGAAAACAAAGCAAAGTTGTAAGGTATGCAAATGGAAGCTAAAGTTGATAAAATAGTATCCACTCTTTCATGAGAGTCATCAATTCCCGCAATTCCTGTGTCTTCTTTGAATTCGGTCTCAGCCCATACAGAACCTCCGCTAGGATGCTATTCTTTGTGAATATTGAATAAATGAATATTGAAGAATGAAAACTTTTATTGATAAGTAATTTGCAATTACACTTATACAACAATTGCTTGAATATGTAGAGAAATCTAGAGATCGAAATAAGGTTCGAACCACTTATACATTTTCTTGCTAACTTAGAACGAAGTGAAATCTACACAATTTTCTCTCTAAAACTAAGCATGCACGTATCACATACCACGCCTATAGTCCCATACACCATGACCCATGAAATAGATGGGTTTTGAACCCTATTTATATAGTATAAAGGGTTGTGTCTATCCAAATAAACAATCATGTCCATTGGTGAAGAGTTGCATCATTTCATTTTGATTGGATGCAAAGATTCATCCTCATCCACAATGGAAAGGCACCTTTTCATGATTGGTTGACTTCCAAAAGGTGTCTTTTTGGTTGGTAGTTGATGGCGGTTGATCGTTGTTATCTAATGGTTGGTAGTTAATAAGAGATAATTATTAACCATCACAAGTCACGACCGCGAATCTTATGTCACGATTGTGATCATTGATTGGCAGTTTTTTGTTTATGAAGAGTGACAAGTCACGACTGTGAATAGATGTCACGATTGTGAAATGCTATTTCTTCATGATTCTTCTTTGAAACTTTGCCGATCTTTGGCAACTTCGATCATACGCCAAATCTTTGTATTCCATGCATCTTTTTGCACATTTTTCACTCTTTTTCCATAAAAATCCACTTTTAATCATTTTACTCCCAAGATTTACTTAGTTCTGCATTTACATAAAAAACAATTACATAACACGTGAAATCTTTTATATGAAGTATATAATGACTTAAATCATAGTGTTTTATTCTTGAAAATATCATGATTATAAATATACACTTATCAGAAGCACAGAGAGTGGTATGTTAAATTGATTTTCTAGCCGGTTTACTCCTTCATCTTCATCAGATGGTCGTCTATCTACATTGTTAGTTTTCGTCGAAATCTACATGCTTAGACTCCTCTAGTAAGCCTGTCCTCTTGACATATATTCTATATGCCTTATTGTTAGTTGAGTAACCCATAAAGGTACCTTCAACAGCCTTTAGATCAAACTTTCCTAATTGCTCTTTGGTGTTAAGAATGAAGCACGTACAACCAAATGATCTGAGATGACCAATCTTAGGCTTTCACCCTCGCCAAAGCTCATAGGGTATCTTCTCAAGAATTGGGTGAATTAAAACCCGATTCAAGATATAATAAGCTGTGTTAATAGCTTCTCCCTAAAAGTACTTTGGTGGATTGTTATCACTCATCGTGGATTGAGCCATTTCAACTACGATTCTGTTATTCCTGTCTACAACCCATTTTGTTGAGGAGTATAAAGAGAAGAGAAGTTCTGGTTAATACCTTGTGGTGAATAGAATTTTTCAAAATGAAAGTTCTTGAATTTATGTCCATGATCACTTCGGATTCTACTGATTTTAGTTCTTCATTCGTTCAATATCCGATCACTAAGTTTAACTAAAGACTCAATGGTTTCATATTTGCTATTTAACAAAACTGCCCAAGTGAATCTCATCCACAACCACCAATGAGAATCATTTTCCACCCATGCTCATAGGTTGACCAGGAACAAATAAATCTAGGTGGAGGAGCTCCAACGGTCTCTTAGTTACTTTGTTGTTTATAGATCTAAATGAATTTTTAACTTGCTTACCAAGCTAGCAAGCTAAGAAAAGTCTATCATTCTCAAAGCTGATACTGGGTAAACTCACAACTAATTGCTTTTTGGCTAATGTAGAAAGAATGTTCATATTTATATGACACAAACTTCTATGCTAAAGCCACAAATTATCCTCCTTAGATACAAGATAAACATTAGTGGAGCCTAGGGATAAATAAATCATATATACATTATTAAAACTAGGAGCAAAAAGTATAGTTGAGTAAGTCTTACAGTCAATAATTGAGCAACCTACTGAGTCGAATGTAACCTTCCTACCTTTTTCACCGTAGAGCAACACATTAAGACTTTGCTAAATCTAAGGTAAATGAATTATAACGCATATAAAAACCTAGACAACAACAATACTATGCTTAGTACGAGTCACTCTCACATAGCCATATTTAGCAAGTTACCACTCCAAAAATGTTGGCTCACTAAACAACATTAAAATCACAGATCCAGCTATTATACACAATCTTGTTAACCCCAAAACTACTCTTAAAGTTAACTTGAAAGCATATAACTTTATTAATATAAGAGATGCAAGAAAAAATACTTGTATGACACATAGACATATCATAAACTTCGAATTAGAAAGTATAAGTAGAATACAAAGTAAACTTGTAAGGTATGCAAGTGAAAGCTAAAGTTGATCAAACTGTATCCACTCTTTTAATGGGAGTCGTCAATTCCCGCAATTCCTGCATCTACTTTGAACTTGGTCTCGACGAAACCTCCGGTAAGATGTTATTCTTTGTGAATTTTGAATAAATGAATGTTAAAGAACAAAAACTTTTATTGATAAGTACTTTGCAATTATATTCATACAACTATCGCTTGAATTTGTGGAGAAATGTAGTGAACTAAACAAGAATCTATAACTTTTTACTCTCTATCATGTATCATATATCACCATCTATCACCATGCACGAAAATGGTTGATTGAAACTCTATTTATAGAGTGTGAGAGGTTGCGTTTATCTAAATGAATAGTCACGTCCATTGGTGAAGGGTTGCATCATCTTCATGTGATTGGATGTAAGATTTCATCCTTATCTTCAATGGATAGGCACCTTTTCGTGTCTCTTTATCTTCTAAAAGGTGTCTTTTCATTTAGCTGTTGGTCATTCTTATTCGGCGGTTGGTAGTTGAGAAGAGTTAACAAAAAACCGTCACATTCATGAGCGTGATATACATGTCACGATCGTGAATGTAAATTGGTAACTTAATGCTTGTGAAGAATGTTAAGTCACGATCATGAGAGATAGTCGCGAGCGTGACTTGTCCAATCGTGAATAGGAATTACGATCATGACATGGTTGTGACTCATGCTTTTCTTTATTATTCTTCTTTGCAACTTTACCGATCTTTGAGAACTTTGATCCTAAGACAATTCCTTGCATTCCACGCATCTTTCTGCACCTTTTTCACTCTTTTTACATAGAATTCCATCTTCGCTCATTTCACTCCCAAGATTCACCTAGTTTCTGCACTTGCATCAAAAACAACTACATACCATGTGAAATATTTTATATGAAGTATAAAATGACTCTAAACCATATCATTTTATAAGTAAAAATATCAAGATGATAAGTGTAATTATACACTTATCACACCCCCACACTTAACTTTTGCCTTGTCCTCAAGGTAAAAACTACAAAAGTGTTTAAAATAGTAATTCAAGTTCTTACCTTATTTGGCGAAAGACTATTGCAGTGAGTACCACATTCCCACGTTGCATAAGATTCAAGTAAAGTGTTCGAAATTTCCCACAAATTAGTAATGTGCAATTTATATAGTGTAGTTGCATACCTTTGCTCTTAATGGAGGGTCAACCGAATTGCATCATCATATAAGCAATATATGCTCACTCGAATATTTCCTTCTCTTAAGCATTGTATAAAGCATAAAGTACAAAGGGAGCACACTTTGAAAAGATTGATCTCAAGGCATTTATAGGTAACCTAGGATGCTAAAACACTCTTAGTGATTGCATTTTATGCTCCATACCACTCCCACCTTTTTTTAGTGGTTGCATCTTATGCTCCATACCACTTTCTCTCATTTTTTTCTTTTAAGCATATGTGTTTGACGTACAGATTCGTACTTTACACCCATTTTTAATGCTATGCTACTTTTCTCTTTTTTTTTCACTCATTGAATGGTTGCAGTTTCTGCTCCGTACCATTCCTCACCTTTTCCATAACTCATTGGTTATCCTCTCTTTCTTTTGATTTTTTCTCTTAATACCATCATCCTTTATTGATCACTTCAAATTATTATGGCTATAGTTTCCTTACACTTTAAACACACTCAATACTTATAGGATGTATTAAAAAATAACATATAAAACTTATAGTAAGAACACTACTAGATATTACCCCACTCAAAACTTATCGGTAGTGTGAGAGGATGACATTCGACCTACACGGCCACCATGAGGCGCCGGCCCCGTGAGATGGGGCGTGGGGTTTTTGAAAATTATTGGTTTTGTATTTTTGGTAAAGTTCCTTGGAAAAGAGGTTCCCATGGAGGAAAACTGAGTTATGTTTAAAAATAAATGGGTTCTAAGTACAAAAGACTCGAGATCAAGATCTCTAGTCTGTGTTACAGAGTCGCCACCAGGATCAGCTCTTCTGGGAAATTTCGGTACAACTTAGATCCGTATGCCTAATCCGTACCATAAAGTAGGGATTCGGGTCCTGGATGAGTTATCTATTTCATCGTCATTTGAATTAAATTACACTATGAATGAGAAACCACATTTATAATATTTGAACTAAACTAGATATTTTCAGTTTATATTTATCGCGCATACATAAAACGGTAAGTAAATTGCGGAAAGTAAATACGTAGGAAATTAAATGTGCCTATTCTACGGGGTATTAATTATGTCATTGGGCTAGGGGGTTTAACAAATCGCCTAAATACATTGGAAACTAAGGGAATGAATACATAAATAACCTATTATACAACCGATCTAACAAATACATAATTTTTATTAAAATAAATGCGATACCCGAAGGAAAACGAATCCTAACATACATCTATCCTAGACTACCTGCATCCACAAAGGTTAGCACAAATACGACACGCCACAGGTAATTACAAATATGTTTGTTTTGATTTTTACGAGACCCGTATGGTCCAATTTAAATCATCGAAAAGTTGGAATTTGTTTTCAAAAAAATGATTCATTTTATTCACATAAGTTTATTTAACCATTTTTTTAGTGAAAATGCCACATGCGAATATTTGTCAGGTCAGTTATTTGGGAACTTCGGTTCCCTTCATGGGGGTTTCCTAACACACATCATAATAACTTGACATATTAGGTCCGAAAAACACATAAATCGTGAAATTATTAAGATCGTGAAATCGTTAAAAATGTTTTGAAAAAGTAACATTAAAGCCGATAAAATAACGTTCCGGTAAATAAAACTCAGGTTTGTAAAATTTTCACATATACACTTCATGTTACTGAAAACTCATATCTCGTATCTGAATGGTTACCACTGACCCTCTTGAACATGAACTGAAATCTGGAAATTTTCCAAACATTCTACCTATATTTTGCCTAGGAAATGATGTCGTTAACAACATCTTTGATATCGTTGAATGATATCGTTGATATCGTTCAACGATATCAATAAGCAGAATACATGCAGTTTTCATTTTTTGCCGATTTACATATTCACATACATAAACACATATATATGATAAAAAACACATGAAGCACGACTCTAGGAACTCACAGGCTTACCCCGTAGCTGTGAATCCACTTTGATCGATCCATGAAAATACCCGAAAAGTCCTCCTCCTTTCTTTGGTTCGGTTTGCGGTTTTTTGACAAAAATGGAGATTAAAGGTCTCCTTCTTGAGGGAAGGTAGTGCTTCCTGAATGTGGTGTATGAAATGAGAAAAGACAGAATAAGAGATGCCCCTTCCTTTACGTATAAGTCTTAGAAATGCTCTAAATCTTGGATTTTGAACTTTGATTTTTGTGTTTTGTGTTTGGGATTTGTGGTGGCTGTTTTTGTTGAGTCCTTGCTGTAGAGCTCTTCAGTTTTCTCTGGAAAAAAGGCCTCTCCCTATGTGTGACTGAAACTCTCCCTTTTGTGGACTCCCTTCAATCCAAAAGTCATCTACTTGCACTCACTCCTTTTGTGTTTTCTTCATTATTTCTCCCCCATTAATGGTCAACATGGGTTGGCAACATGTTGACAGGGTATTTTGGCTGAAAAAGTTCAAATTATGGGTGAGGGATGGGTATTTTTTATTGAATAACGTGGAGTATGCTTTTTCTGATTATATGTGAAACCGATATCGTTAACGATAATGGGTGATATCGTTAACGATATCCTCCCATATCGTTAACGATATCGATTAACTCAGTGGGCTTTTCTTGGTTTGGGCTTTTAAATAGGGAATAAAGGCCCAAAGAAACAAGGCAGGTGATTTCCGGGCAATTTTAAGACCCTGCAAAGTGTACAATGCTAACAAGGGAAAATTACAACTTCATCATTGAACTCGCGAGTCGGGAATAAAAATCCCATCCTCACAGGCTGCCCCTCGTGGGATCACTGCTGATATGAGATCAGTATGGTCCCACAATTGAAAGAGCAGCGGGGTTTAGAGATAATACCTGCCCGATCGTTGTTGGTACTTCCTTGAGGGTGATGGTTGGAAGCTTTCCTCTTGGTGTGGTGTTGTTTCGAGAGTTGGTCTCCTGGTGCCCCTTGTGAATTGCCCGTTTGGCAATGACTGCCCCTGGAGGTTGACCTTTGACTAGTTAATACCGTTGGGGAGATACCGTTGACCATGCACCCCCATTCTCCTGTAGGAAGTTCGAATTTTAAACTGTAAAAAGTTCTGATGACTGTAAAAAGTCAAGATTTTGGACTGTAAAAAGTTTGGATGACTATAAAAAATCAGGATTTTGGACTGTAAAGAGTCCAGATGACTGTAAAAAGTTAGGATTTTGGATTATAAAAAGTCTGGATGACTGTAAAAAGTCAGGATTGTGGATTGTAAAAATTCTGGATGACTGTAAAAAGTCAAGATTTTAGACTGTAAAAAGTCCGAATGACTATAAAAAGTCAGGATTGTGGACTGTAAAAAGTCCAGATGACTGTAAAAAGTCAGGATCATGGATTGAAGAAAGTCCGGATGACTGTAAAAAGTCAGGATCGTGGATTGTAGAAAGTCCGGATGATAGTAAAAAGTAAGGATTGTGGATTGTAGAAAGTCCGGATGACTGTAAAAAGTTGGGATCGTGGACTATAGAAAGTCTGGATAACTGTAAAAAGTCAGGATTGTGGATTGTAAAAAGTCCGGATGACTGTAAAAAGTCAGAAAATTTCAAAAAATGTAAGTTATGAATGAATGCATGTATGTTTTAATTTCTTGATTGAGATTGCTGGAAGCAAAAATTTTTACCCCTTCAATCAAGAATTGAAAACATGTTGGTGTGACCGAGTTTTAAAAATATTTTATCAAGTCCCAAATGCTTGTGGGTCGTTTAAACACACCGAAATTGAGTTTTATAGGGTTAAAATGAATTTTGGGCCGAAATAAAATGAATGGACCGGGTTGAAAATCTATGTCGTTAACGACATGGATTGATATCGTTAACGATATCCATAGATATCGTGAACGATATCAATTTGACAGAATGAAAAATAAAACCTAACTTTTTCTCATTTCCTTTCATTCATCCGAAAACCAAACCAAAACCCTCTCAAAACCAAATTTCTACCCCAAATTCTCAGCCAAAAAATGTTGTGCAAAATCAAATCTCGTAACCCAAGGACCGTTACTCCCTCATCCCTCGAGACTAATCCCTCCATCCACGGGTTCAAACTATGTCTCGTGGAGAAATCCCTCTATTTCGAACGGGATGACGAATTCATCAGTTTTTCATTCAACTCTCTGATCAATACTCTCCGCCCGAGGCTTGGGGAACACGCCTTGGTAGTCCAGGTAACTCGAAAAACCATAATTTCACATTTTTCCCTATTTCAATTCAAAAATTGAGAATTGATTGATTTAGGTGAATTTGATGCATGTTTAGGCTTTATACTTTGATCATGCATGATTTAGGATGATTTGGAACCCGATGTGGAGGATTAAATGAAGAAATTTAGATTTTTAGGGATGGAAATCGCGACAGAGGCTGTTTCTGCCTCTATCACTGCGATATCGTTACCGATATCCTTAGATATCGTTAACGATATCTATGCTTTTGGTAACGATATCATAGATATCGTTAACGATATCTATTGATATTGTTAACGATTTCCAAGAGTGAGGCAGAATTTTTTCTACCTCGCCTAAAAAACTATGTTCGGGCGCTATCTTAGCCTAGTTTTCAATTCTCAAAAGAATTAGAGTAAAAGGATACTAAATCTTGAGTTGATTTTGAGATTGATCATCTGTATTTTGCTTCTATCTTTTGCAGCCGCAGACCTATACCAATTCTCTGGTATAGCAATTATAGGGTACTACTGGAGCCGTACCGCTGGAGATCCTAAGCTTCGGGCCGCTATTGATGCCACCGAGTTTGGCATGCTTGCATGGATTCTGCCGAGCCATATGCCGCATATGTCTCACCCTGCTCTGAACGCTCTAGTTGAGCGAAGGTCTGAGACTACACACACATTCCATCTTCTAGTGGGAGAGCTAACCATCACTCCGTCTGATGTGGTGGCCATGACTGGCCTCTCCTGGCATGAGGGGGCCATTCACTTTGATGTTTTCATGGATCATTTCCCCACTTGTCGCCAAGCCTCTAATCGAGTGGAAGAGCTGTTTGATTTGGCATGACGCTCGGGTCGGCTTTCTTACAAGGTGTTGAGCTTACATTGGGTCGAGATGGAGGAGGTGCCTAAGGAGTTGCAGGTTCAGTGCATGTGCTCCTTCATGATTTATTTACTGGTGGTGCTCTTCTTCCCCGTTGCTTCCAGTAAGATGAATTACGGGTTGATCTCAACAGTAGAGGACATGGCTTCGATCCTGCTTTTGAACTGGTCGAGAGCCATTTTAGGCCAGATGTATTACGGCTTAGATTATGCAGTGAGGGCTCACGAGAAGGCCCTCAAGTTGAGTCACATTCTCCTCCAGGTATTTGATCATCTTTCAAATTTCACTGCTTATTTCTCTTTATTTTCATAGCTTTGTTTGACTTCGATTTTATTACAGGTCTGGGCATTTTCCTACCGTATTCTTCCTCACCTGGTCTTCAAGACTGCGATGGTTCAGGGTGACCCTCTCCTTGCTGTATGATGTTATCCATTCGGGGGTCTCCGCCAGTGGTAGACTGGATATCGAGAGTGCCTTCGTGGCCTTACTCGGGAGGAGGTATAAGAGCAATTCTCTAACTTCTTGGTTACCTCTTTTGTTTGATCATCCCATTGTGAATGTGTGTTTCCTTTTTTGGTGATTGCAGATCAATGAGGACCCCTAGACCCTGGTGCTAAACAGGGATGCGGTGGAGACAGTGCGGATGGATGTTAACGACCATCGGCTGGTCTTGGAGTCTCCCCTCTCTCTAGAGTGGTACTTGGGGGAGAGAGTCCGATCTTGGCGGACGACCTTGACTATCGCGGAGCGACCTGTGCCTCCCCGTCCTCCTACCGGCTTGTTCTGGCCGCATTTGAAGATTAGATTCGAGGAGGGCTGAGCCACCTTCTTTGAGGGTAACGGCATGACGATTCCTTCCATTAGCGGTTCGTACTTTACACATCTTAAGTGTTTGATCCCTCCTTGTCCTCGCATCAGTGATGATGACATCGAGGATTGGCATCGCCGAAAGGTGACGGAGATGGTTGGAGTGATTTCCTCTAATAACGAGGAGGAGGAGCTACATGGAGACGGCAGTGGTGGTGATGGTCCTGATGATGATCGGGCCATGGAGGCGATGACATTGACGGTGAGGACCTCGGCGGTGAGGGAGGTGATGACCTCGACGGTGAAGGCGGTAGCGGCGGTTATGGTTTCATGGGAGCTGATGACGTCGGTCTTGTTGGCGATGGGGACCATAGAGATGATGGCCCGAGCTCTTCGAGGGTATGAGTTTCTTCTTGGTTTGATATCCTTATTATTTTGCTATGTGTCTTATGGTTATCGTTAAATAGGTCGATATGGGGAAGCGAGCTCGGGCATATCAGTTAGGCCTTGAGGATCGGATGCATCACATCCCCAGTTTCGTGGAGGGCCATTCTACTACGTACCTGGAGACCAGCTTCTCCTTGATGGCCATAGTAGGGGAGCGCCAAAACTACACTCTACCCCCGTGTACGTATCCCGTGAGCTTCGCTCCTGATGATACCGCCCACGTGAGTTTCATCTTTGAGGCTTTGAATTTCTATTTCTTTGATTCATATCTTGATTTTCTTCCTCAAATAGTAGGTTCTCGGGGCTAACACCAAGCAGTATGTTCGCAACTACTTGTCTGCTCGCGATATGATCATTGCGTAGAACTGGACTACTGAGGTAATCTTGTTTGAAATTTCACAAAAATATGCGCTTAGTTATGTATGCATGTAAGATAACTGTGCATGACCCTTAAATGTTTATGTTATGATGCATGTTCTCCATCGCAGGCTTTGATCGCCAACGAGCACCAGGACCTCGTGAAAACCCAAGCCGCTGTTCAGAGTCTTGAGGGTCGTGTGAGAGACCAAGCTCTGAGGATAGGAGACTTGGAGAGACAGCTCTGGCCATGTCAGGTGGGAGCCGATCTAGGGGGTATCGGGGGACTCCTTCTCGGTTAAGCATGCGTCAGGGTAGGTCAGGGAGTAGAGATCTAGAGGACCACAACCTCCTTGTCGGGGCCACAGAGGATGAGGAGGATTCCTCTTAGATTTAGCCTATTTCTGTTTTCTTTCTGACTTCAATTATAGGGATGAATTTTGTTGTAAATTTTCGAGCGCTTCTGATGCTTTTTGGACAATTTTTGTTGATTATTTGATTAGATGTTTACGTTATAAAAGTGTCGCCATAGCTTTGCCTCTAGAACTGGGAACCTCAGGTTTATGAAGGAGAGGATTTTGGTCTTTGAGTGCAAGATCCTCACATGTGGTGTTTCATTTCCTAAATGTGCTTACTTGTTTGTGAATGTTCTTATGCATGTGCATGAATCAACGTTATTGCTGATGTATGTGGTTAATGCATTTATAGGCAACACCAGTCTTTGAAGAATTTCATCTAGCCCCTTTCCCGCTCTTTTCAAATGGTGTCCCACAATCAACAGCTTCACACTTTCTTACACACACTGAAGAATCCTGACTAGGATAAGCTTGATAGATTCGACTTACGGGGCCTCCGTTACCTCGCATTTCGTCTTGTGAATATGGCTTTGTCAGGGCTGCAGTTTCATATTGGGACCCGATCACCCATGTCTTCTGATTTTCCCAACAAGAATTATGCCCAATGATTGAAAGAGTATCAAGCCATCCTCAAACTACCTTGTTCTGGAGCCTTTCCATTTGCGGTTCCATCCTTCCATTTTGGTGTCGAAGTTGATCTCCGGGGTTTGTGGAATTTGGATTCCGTGGACTCCTTTCTTGCTCATCCACCGTCTCCCAGAGGATTTCGGGTTATCACTGTACTAGAGTGGTGCATCATTGCCTCGAGATCTCACATTGTCTAGCCGTACATGGTAGCTTTGCTCCTGATGACAGAATTTATCTACAAGGTTGGTCATGTTACCCCGTTCCAGCTGATGTCCATTATTGATCTCTTTTGTCAGGGGAATTCTCCATCTTTCCTGGCACTGGCAGAGAATCTCATTAGCATGGACGCCGCTGCTTCTCACCCTGACCTGGTCGATGATTTTTTCATGCTTCTTGAGGTAAGCCTGCAATGATCCTTTACTTCCCTATTTCCTACTTTGCTAAACAGGATTTGTACCAGGTCTGGTTGTTGGAGAAACTTTCCCTGATTGGCTATCCTCAAGGGAATCCCTCTGAATATTCACCTGTCACATACAATAGGCGTGGTTTAACCACTCAAGGATACTCCCGGATGACAGAGCAAGATTGGATTCAAGCATTTGGTCAGGTCTCTGACAACAGGATTCATTATCTTTGCCCCTAATGGGCTATTACTCATGTTGCTACCGTAATGTATGAAGATGGAATTTTGCTGATGGGCCTATGCTACTCCACCTTCTATTCACCCAGTAGTATATGCAGGCAGTATGGTAGGCGCCAGAGGATACCTCGTAGTACCTGTACTTCATGAGTTTCTGAGTAGCATCATTCTTGGCCTGACAGGCTACCGGTCTTGTGGAGTTACCATACCCGGTTTATTCATCTTGATTATGGGCCCATCGAGACTACAGAGACTGATAGGTTCTACCACGGATGGTTAGAAGCGATTAGGTCTCTGACGAACCTTGGGAGTTACACTTGGGTGATGCCTACATGGTTGAGCAGGAAGACGAGTTGAGCCCTTATAATCAGGGATAGAGCCAGTTTGATGAATAATTGAGAATGATGCTATAAAAGTGAGAAAAGCTTATCGACTTTTCTTCGTGTGGTGAAACTCTATCGGATATGTTTGTCTTTTCCTTTCTTAATTACAAATTATTGAACTAAATGTATCATAAAATGTTTGTTGTTTACTTATGACATTTCAGCCATTGGCATTCATGCATTTCCCTGAACATTCACATTAAACATTTTCCGCTAGAAATGATATCTTTATTGATGAAATGAATTAAAGTACAAACATTTTGAGTGATCCGACTCCTACCATTAGATAGCCCTCTTAGGTTTTCTAACTAATGAATTTATTCCTCACTCTTTTGTCCTAAGTTTTGCTTGAATCACCTTTTTTGGGTTTTCAACTCAGCGTACTATTTTAATTTTTTAAGAAGAAAAAGAAAAGAAAGAAAAGACTCTAATTTTTGCTCAACCAACAAAGTATCGGCTGACGAGCTTATTTACATATGTATTTTTTATTTTGTACTGCTTTTATTGGATTTATTTCTTTTCCTAAACGTGGTAGCGTTTAAGTCTATCTTAATTGATGGGATTGACGAATTCAATACCGTCCATGTCCATGATCTTGACAACTCCTTTACTCAGCACCTTCTTGACTACGAATAGACCTTCCCAGTTGGGCTTGAATTTCCCTCTGACATCCACATTTGAAGGGTTCAGTTGCTTTATTACCAAATCTCCTACTTTCAAAGGTTGTTTCTGATGCTTGACCTTGTTGTTGTATGCTCTATCCATCCGTTACTGATACATCTGGAGGTGATATAAGGCTTTAAGGAGGTGTTCATCAATCATATTAGCTGATCAAATCTAACCCTAGCCCATTCTGATTCTCCCAACTTGGCCTCTAGGGCTATTCTTAAAGAACCGACTTCTGTCTCCACCTGTAAAACTACTTCCATGCTGTATACGAGCGAGAACGGAGTTTGATTTGTAGGGGTCCGAATGCTCATTCTGTAACCCTAGACTACAAAGGATAACTTATCCACCCAATCTTGGTAGGTAATCACCATCTTACTCAAGATCTTCTTTATCGATTTGTTGGCTGCCTCAACTGCCCCATTAGCTTGAGGTCTGTACGGTGAAGAGTGGTAATGCTCAATACCATATTTCTCAATTAACTTTGTTGTTGTCCCTTGGAATTGGACTCCGTTGTCTAAGATGATATGATGGGGAATCCCGTACCGGGTGAAGATGTGCTTCTCTATGAACTTGGCCATTTTCTTGGCGGTGATATTAGAGTAGGATTGAGCTCATACCCACTTAGAAAAGTAGTCGACTGCCACTATGATGAACCTGTGGCCATTGCTAGAGGAAGGGTGAATCTCTCCAATTATATCTATCCCCCATGCCGAGAATGGCCAAGGAGTAGATAAATTGTGGAGATCCAAGGGAGCCAGATGACTAAGGTCCCTTAGATTTGGCATTTGTGGCATTTCCTAACCTCGATGATGTAGTCCGCTACCATAGTAGTCCAGTAATACCCTTGACATTATATCTTCTTTGCTAGCGCTAAACCATTCATGTGTGGCCCACAATCTCCTGCGTGTAGTCTTCTGATGACAAACAGAGACTCTGTCTCAGTCAAACAATGAAGTAATAAACTCTCCGGAGTGCTTCGAAATAAGTCATTGTCTAGAAGCTAGAATTGGATAGCTAGATGGTGAAGGGAAATGCGTTCAGAATATGTGGTGTCCTCATGATAGATCCCATCTTTCAAGAATCGGGTAATGTCAAAATACCAACAATCTGAGTCAGATTATGCATCAACAGTCACTACCCTGCAATAAAAGGGCTCCTTGGCTGATTGAAGGATTAATGGTTTGATGGGCTGGGTCTAGGGCCCTTCCCACATAGAGGCTAGAGTGGCTAAAGAGTCTGCCATTTGATTTTCTTCACGTGGTATATGACGAAAAACACATTTTTCAAACTTAGTGGAGGCCACCCAGACTGCTTCCAAATAGGGACGAAGTGACTCCTCTTTAATTTCCCAATCACCGGTTACCTGCCGAATTACAAGAGATGAATCTTTGATAACCGAAACTTCTTTGGCCTTTACCTTTCCCAATGCTTCTAAGTCGAAAAGACATGCTTCATATTCTACCCTGTTATTTGTGACAGGGAACTCTAATCGCTTGGATAATGGAATAACCTCATTCTGGGGTGTGATCAAAACTACACCGAGGCCTGCTCCGTTACGATTCATTGCACCATCGAAGTACATAGTCCATCCCTTCTTCACTTCTTCTACCAAAGAGAGTTGTTCATCTAGGAACTCTAGATTTTCCACATAATCGAAATCAATTGCCTAGTTAGCCAAGAATTCTGCCACTGCTCGACCCTTGATAACCTTCCTGGTGATGTACTTAATGTCGAACTCGAAGAGGAGTAACAACCATCGAGAAATTTTTCCTGCTAATGTGGGAGACTAGTACAGATATCTCATGGGGTCGACCTTAGCCACTGCCTGGATTCGATAGGATTGGAAGTAATGACGTAGCTTCTTAGTTAGCCACACCATGGCTGCACAAATCTTCTCGACCACCATGTAACGGGTTTCATACTCTAGCAACTTCATGCTCAAGTAGTATATCTCATGCTCCTTCTTCCTATCATCCTCTTGTACCAGCATGGCTCCAACAGAGGACTCTTCAACAACCAAGTAGAGAATGAGAGGGCATCCTGGAGTGGGAGGTTGCAGAACCAGTGGTTTGATCAAGTACTATTTGATTCTTTCGAACATGATCTGGCATTGATCATTCTATACCATCGATTGTTGTTTCCTCAGAAGTTTAAAAATCGGCTCACAGATAGTAGTCAGGTGGGCAATGAACCAGCTAACATACAGTAAAGATCCCAAGAATGCCCGTACTTCTTTCTCTATCTTTGGCATAGGCATTTCTCTGATAACTCGACTCTTATCTGGGTCCATCTCTATGCCCCTCTGACTCACGATACGCCCCAATAGTTTTCCTGAGGTAGACCCAAACACACACTGGGTTTAGGCGTAGGTTGTATTTCTCAAACCGAGTAATAAATCGATCGAGAACTGTTGGATGCTCCTCGCGTGTGTGGGATTTGTCTAACATGTCATCTACATATACTTCTACCTCCTTATGGATTAAATCATGCAGCAGGGCTATTGCTTTGGTAAGTTACCCCGGCGTTTTTTAATCCAAAAGGCATAACCTTGTAGTAGTACACCCCCACTCGGTGATGAAAGCAGTTTTGATCTTATCTTCGATTGCCATGAGGATTTGATTGTACCATGAGAAACCATCCATAAACAAGGCTTTATTCAGATCCCGAAAGTCAACGCATACCCAAACTTTCCCATCTTTCTTTGCAACTGGCACTATATTGGCAAGCCACGTAGGATACTCCACCACTTCTAAGAACTTAGCTTCTATCTGTTTGGCTATTTCCACTTTCACCTTCTCAGCCCATTCAGGTCGCAACCTTCGTAGTTTTTGCTTAACTGGCTATACTTGTGGGTCAGTTGGGATCCTATACTTGGTGATCTCTGTATCAACCCCTGGCATGTCTTCATATGACCAAGTGAATGCTACCACGTGTTTTCTAAGTACGTTTGTTATCTCACACTCTTCTTCAGGAGTCAAATCATTGGAAATCATCACCTTTTTAGGTGATTCATCCGTACCTAAATTGATTTCATGCAATGAGGCATCATTTATGCTGAAAACATTATGAGGATGGTCATGAAAATGCATGTCGCCATCTGGTGAGACATCACACAAGTAAGCAAAGTTCTTATTCATTGAATGAAATGCCTCATAGGCAGAGTTATTGATATAAAAAAATGTTAGCAATATTAAAAATTACATCACTAGCATCATTCTCCTCCACAGACGGAGGGTCTTCATTCATTACTACAGTTGGCTCTTCGATAGTGGGCTTAGCAGGTCTTGCCTTCTTCTCCGTGGTCGCAGCTCTGGTGATTGCCTCCGTAGTTACTGCTAACTAGTCCTTGGTGTTCCCGCCCTTCTTCATTAAAACTGCTAGGGCTTTAGTGATGGCTTCAATGGCATCTTGGACATCCTCCTCCATAGGTTTAGATTCGGGTTTGTCTTCGATGAACATCTTAGACTTCCCCTTGCTTTTGGTCGCTGCCACAATTGCTCCAGACCGTTCTCTTTCAGAATGATCAACTTTCCCTGAGACATCCACAGACTCAAAGACAGGAGTTATCATGCACTCCAGGGCGAAGTCATACACATCACTGAAAATCTCAAATCCTGGCACAGCCTCGTCATTCATCATCATAGGCTCGCTATCCCCTAAGTACTTCCTTTCTCCTTCTATGGTGCACACGTTGACCATTTTACAAAATGATGGCCTTTATGCTTGTAGATCTTATGTTTGGGAGTAAATTCCAATCCGGCTCTAGGAGTCAAGAGGAGAGGATCAATAGCTTCTACTATCCCCTGGTGATATCTGCCAAGGCCTTTCCCGGGGATAAATCCTTGTTTTTTCATGATTTTCTTCAAACTTGCAGAGAAATATTGGTACCCAATGGGAATTTTCTTCATCTTCTTTTCCTCCTGTTGACCAATCCTGGCCACCCTTGGGTTTTGCTGTACAAAAGCTACTGTAACCATTATAGATTCCTCGTCTGCTTCTATAGTAACTAGCTTTCCCTGATAAACCAGTTTTATCTTTTGATGGAGCGTAGAGGGGACAGTACCTAAGGCATGAATCCAAGGTCTTCCTAGAAGCAAAGAGTATAAAATAGGTATGTCTAATACTGTAAACTTCACCTCAGATTTGACTTCATTCACCATCATGATCATGGTGAATGTTCCCACTACCCCGTGTTTAGAGTCATCATGGGCCCGGATAACAGTGTCGGACCTTTCAAGCATAGCTTCATCCAGACCTAGGTGAGGCAGTACCTTGAGCGGGAACAAATTCAGTGCTGACCCGTCATCCACCATAACACATGGGATAGGCCTATAAAAAATGTTAACCCTAATGAAAAGAAGCTTGTTGTTGTTTTGTTGTTCTGGTGGTAGGTCCGACCAGTTGAATGTAATGGTAGGACTCTTCTTCAAGGATATATCTTCCCCAATAGCCGAGCACATTTCGATTACCGAAGTAGTCGGTGTTGCTTCCATTTCCATCAACTTCTGTACCAATCCTCGATGATGTACCTCAGAAAAGCGTAAAAGTTACCATATACTGTATTTGGCTTATGTACTCTTTAGTTGGTTGACCAAAGGGTTGACCTCCAGCTTGTCTTCATTTACTACAGGGGGTAGAGGAGGCTTTATGTTGTCTCTTGAAGTCTCTTCGGTAGAAGAATTCCCAAGTTGAATTGGGTTATTCCTGAAGACGCGGCCACAGCGGGTCACTCTTAAAATTCCATTTTCGATCACCCTAGTCTTAGTAGGTGTTTACCACAAGTATTGAGGCTCTTCACGCCTCCTCTTCAATTAGTAAGAGTCCAGGTTGATTAGCCCCTTTCCATGCAGAATCTCCTTGCTTTCCACGGGACGAGTTCTGTCCTTTCTTCCTTGCCTTCAGGATTTCAGGATATGGCCATCTAGATCGATGGGCTTAGCTTGCTGCTTCTTTACCTCCAGCACTTCTTTCATTCTATCCATAGCATACACCAACTTGAATAGATCATAATTCTCCATTGTGCTTTCGACCGATATTGGAGTTGATCCCATGGAATTCACCCTAGGGCAGATCGGGTGAGCATGTCCAGGACGTGATCTGAAGGGATTCCATCCGTTCCAGTTTCTATAACCATAACAGACTTGGTAGAAACTTCCCCCAAGAGCTTCATAACCTATTCTTCCAGTAGCCCAAAGTTAACCAGGTTCACCATTCCATCAAAGCGTGGGAGCGGGTTAGTCTTCGTGCTAGGCTTTAACCTTGGTTTTTCTACTACTCCATCCTTAACCAGCTTTTGGATGGCTTTCAAGAGACCTTCACAATTGTTGGTATGGTGTCTTACTGTAACATGGTAATTGTAAAAATTTAGCCTGTCCGCCTGCCCAGGTGGTGACCAAGTCTTCAAGCTATCCAGTTGTTTTAACTCCCGTATCTTAGAGAAAAGAAAGCCAAGGTTGGCTTCATATGGGGAGATCCCATGATATTCCTCTTTTGATAATCTGGTTACCACGACAGGTTCCTGTTCGATCACCCGGATTGCAGCTTGCTTCCCCTTCGACTGCGTGGGGTAGGAGGATGATGCCCTTGAGTTGTTCTTCCGGGACCATGACTTACTGACTACTCGAGCCATTCTTTTCACTCCGCTTTTTCAAAAACTACATTATAGTACGGCTTGAATGGCTCTCCTGGTTTTTGTCTCACGACTTTCAGGTTCTGCATGGTTACCTTCATTTGTGAATTAAAGTCGTACTGTTCTATTAAGGCCACTGAAAGGAGTCCCCAGTTTTGGGACACCTCCGGGGCAAGATTATTGTACCATCGGTTGGCCGAGGGTTCCAACGTGACTATGAACATTTTTCCCAGCATTTTATCACTAACTCATCGTGCCCTCGTCATAGTTTGGTAGTTGGTTAGGTGGCCCTGGGGATCGCCTTCCCCATCAAACTTCACTATCTCTAGCATGGTAAAGTTCTCCGGGTGTCACTCATCACTGGGTGCAGTTGGAGGTACGGGATAGGTGGGGGCCTGGTAGCCCGGGTGTTGTGTCGCATGGGTAGCCAAAATTTGATGCCGTAGCTCTTCCATACTAGGTTGGGGAGCTGAGTAACCAGTCTCTGGCCTGGCTGAACTGTTGAACTGACCATATAGAGCCTGGGAATATACTGGGCCCCTGGGAGGAATTCCATAAGTTGGTTGAGGTGGGAATTGACCTTGGTGTTGCATAATCATAGGGTTGACAGTTGTGCCATAGCTGTAAGGTGGAGCTGGGAAATTTGGGGAAGATATCGGCGGAGAATAGAACATCGGTATACTTGGAGTGAACCCCAAAGGTGCTACTCTCGGCCCTGCTATGGCCGCGAGTTGTTGAGACCCCTGATGGTAAATCGGTTACATGGGTTGAGTTGGCGGTTCTACAATCAACTGATCCGCCCCTCCTGTCATCTGACTATTACTGCTCATTGCCTGGCCCGCTCCGGAGCCATTCTGTCCAAATTGAAAAGGAGACTGTGTCTGAGGGAATGTGGGTCCCGTCTGGCTGATTTTGAATTATGCGCTAGGAGATGGGAGGATGTGAGTGGTTGAGCCAGGTCTTCCAACCATATGGTGGGTGGTAGTAGTAGGACCTTGGGGATTACCAATAAGCTCTTGGTCTGACACTCTACCCTCTAGCTGTCTAGGGAGAGAATGGAATTGGATAGCTTGAGCGAACTAGTCACTGTGGAGAAATTCATTGAGAGCATTGGCAATTTTTTGGCCTATTGTGGATTGGGAGGTAGCAGGCCCACCCTGATCTGGTTGATTAGTTTCCCCTGGCATGTTCTATTGGTTTGCCATTCCACTAACTTTCCCTGAGCTATTCACTGATCTTCGTCCGGAGCTGAACCCTGAACCCAAATCTAAACCCGAATCCTCACCGGAATCTATGTGTGGGAGACTCTCTACAAATGATTCTGTTTGGTGAGCTACGATGGGAGAGATTCGAACAAGCAGACGACCTGACCACTTCCAAGTTTTAACTGAAGCAAGGATAATTTCTATCGTCAAAAGTGAAATGCATGCTTGACTGACTATAGACTGGTGCATGTAATGTTCATAAAAGTAGCTGCAGTATAAAGGTTAGTATGCTATGATGTGTAAAAAGTTGTTACCGAAGATAAGTGTGGTTTGCCAATCATTTTAAAACAAATCCAGGTAAGTCATTAGTAATAAAGACGTGACTCAAATGACAACAAGACTCAACTCATGTGGTGAGTGCTTGAAATTAAGGTGATTCGTGTTTTGCCAATCCATTTGAAACAAAACAGGTGGATTGCCATGTTACCTCTGTGGTAATAAGCTTATGGTCGAGGTGTGATTCGTGTTTTGCCAATCCACTTGAAACACAGCGAAGTTTGCCTATTACTCAATTAGCAATGAGCATTCCAAAGTCGTCTAAAGGGGGTTGTATATGTTTGCCAATCATTTTGAAACAAACAAATCGAAAAAGATAAGTGGTCGTGTATCATCCATGTGACAACACACTTTTGAAGTTTGAGAGTCCATCGCCACGGATTTACTCTCGGTGAGTTCGAGTTTGGGTAAAACAATGTGTTATACCCTATGAGGCAATAAGTGAAAGGATGCCATTTTGGCAAGAGAGATGGTGAGTTTGCCAATCCTTTTAATATAAACAAACCAAAAAAATGACGAGTGGTCGTGTACTATCCAAATGATAATATAATCTTAATTTCGAGGATGAATTGTTCTTTGGTAAATCCGAGTTCTGGTAAAACAATGTGTTATACCCTATGTGAGGTATTCTAAGAGATTCACGTGTGAGATCCCAAACATGGGTGATCCTAATCCTATCTGACGCTGTCTCATCGCATCTCTAATTCTAGGTTCGAGTTCGGGAAGAACAATGTGTCATACCCTAGGCTTTGAATTCCATGAATTTAAGTGGACAAAGGTCCGAGTGTTCAGTAAGCACTATCTTGACCATGGGTGATCCTAACCCTAGGTGACGCTATCTCATTGCGTCTCTAATTCTAGGTTCGAGTTTGGGTAGAACAATGTGTCATACCCTATGGGTGACCCTAATCTTAGGTGACGTTGTCTCATCGTATTTTTAATTCTAGGTGAACGGTATCAAAATAGTGATATGTGTGTGTACAATTCGTGTCTGCATAATAAATCATGGGTTAGCATGATGCTTTTCATGAAATAAACGTGGTGATGTGATGAACACATAGCACATAGCATACAACGTATCGCTTCCAACCTTATGTCTCCCTCGTATAAGGGGTAGGCTCCTAATATCTAGGTTTGGACCATCTTAATATTGTAAATTATTAAGGAGCGAATATGCATAGAAAAGATGCATTTGTTTTGGTAAACCTAGGGAAAGTGTCTACTATTTCCTTATATGAGCTCAATCAGGGTTGTTGATGTAGAAGGTTCTTATTGCAATATGATACACTTTTCCCCCTTTTTCAAGAGAGTCCATGCGGTATGGCAACAAGTGATCCACTCGCTAGGTTCCTTCGATCACCAGGGGGTCATGAAGTATACTTTCACAAGCTTCTCAGTAAAATTGGGCAACCTAACCTTAATGGTTAATCCGTCTAATGCATATGCTCTGTTCGATATATTTTAAATATGGGTTAACTCATTTGATGACTTTTCAATACTCATCCAAAATCTTTTAAACTCGTTTTAAGTTTATAAAAAGAAATCCCTAGCGGAGTCGCCACTGTGAGCGAACGACGTTCGACCCGCGTCACCGTCGCGAGGCGCCGGCCCCTTGAGATGGGGTGCGGGGTTTTCAAAAATGATTGGTTTCATATTTTTGGAAAAGTGCCTTGGAAAAGAGGTTCCCATGGAGGAAAACTGAGTTATGTTTGAAAATAAATGGGTTCCAAGAACAAAAGACTCGAGATCAGGATCTATAGTCTGTGTTACAGAGTCACCACCTAGATCAGCTCTTCCGAGAAATTTTGTTACAGCTTAAATCAATATGCCTAATCTGTACCACAAAGTAGAGATTCGGGTCCGGGATGAGTTATCTATTTCATCGTCATTTGATTTAAATTACACTATGAATGAGAAACCACATTTATAATATTCGAACTAAACTAAATATTTTCAGTTTATATTTATCGTGCATGCATAAAATGGTAACTAAATTGCGAAAAGTAAACACGTAGGAAATTAAATGTGCCTATTCTACGGGGTATTAATTACATCATTGGGCTAGGCGGTTTTACAAATCGCCTAAATACATCGGAAACTAAGGGAATGAATACATCAATAACCTATTATACAATCGATCTAACAAATACATAATTTTTATTAAAATAAATGAGATACCCGAAGGAAAATGAATCCTAACATACATCTATCCTAGACTACCTACATCCACAAAGGTTAGCACAAATACGACATGCCACAAGTAATTACAAGTATGTTCGTTTTGATTTTTACGAGACCCGTATGGTCCAATTTAAATCATCGAAAAGTTGGAATTTGTTTTCATAAAAATGATTCATTTTATTCACATAAGTTTATTTAATCATTTTTTTAGTGAAAATGCCACATGCGAATATTTGTTGGGTCGGTTATCCGGGAACTTCGATTCCCTTCGTGGGGGTTTCCTAACACACATCATAATAACTTGACATAAAATAAATCTAGGTCCAAAAACACATAAATTGTGAAATTATTAAGATCATGAAATCGTTAAAAAATGTTTTGAAAAAGTAACATTAAAGCTGATAAAATAACGTTCCGGTAAATAAAACTCGGGTTTGTAAAATTTTCACATATACACTTCATGTTACTGAAAACTCAGATCTCAGATCTGAACAATCACCACTGACCCTCCTGAACATGAACTGAAATTTGGAAATTTTCCAAACATTCTACCTGTATTCTGCCTGGGAAATGATGTCGTTAACGGCATCTTTGATATCGTTGTACAATATCGTTGATATCGTTCAACGATATCGACAGGCAGAATACACGCAGTTTTCATTTTTTGCCAATTTACATATTCACGTACATATACACATATATATGATAAAAACACATGAAGCACGACTCTAGGAACTCAGAGGCTTACCCCATAGCTGTGAATCCACTTTGTTCGATCTATGAAAATACCCGTAAAGTCCTCCTCATTTATTTGGTTCTGTTTGTAGTTTTTTGACGAAAATGGATATTAAAGGTCTCCTTCTTGAGGGAAGGCAGTGCTTCCTGAATGTGGTGTATGAAATGAGAAAAGAAAGAACAAGAGATGCCCCTTCCTTTACGTATAAGTCTTAGAATTGCTCTAAAACTTGGATTTTGAACTTGGATTTTTGTGTTTCATGTTTGGGATTTGTGGTGGCTGTTTTTGCTGAGTTATTACTATAGAGCTCTTCAGTTTTCTCTGGAAAATAGGCCTCTCCCTTTGTGTGAGTGAAACTCTCCCTTTTGTGGACTCCCTTCAATCCAAAAGTCATCCACTTGCACCCACTCCTTTTGTCTTTTCTTCATTATTTCTCCCCCATTAATGGTCAACATGGGTTGGCAGCATGTTGATAGGGTGTTTTGGCTGCAAAAGTACGAATTATGGGTGAGGGATGGGTATCTTTTGTTGAATAACGCGGATTTTGCTTTTTTTGATTGTCTATGAACTCGATATCGTTAATGATAATGGGTGATATCATTAACAATATCCTCCCATATCATTAATGATATCGATTAACTTAGTGTGCTTTTCTTGGTTTGGGCTTTTAAATAGGGAATAAAGGCCCAAAGAAACAAGGCAGGTGATTTCCGGGCAATTTCAGGACCCTGCAAAGTGTACAATGCTAACAAGGGAAAATTACAGCTTCATCATTGAACTCGCGAGTCGGGAATAAAAATCCCGTGCTAACAGGTAGCATTAAACTAAAACTATATAACTTATACTAATTCATGTTACATTGAAATATATATCGAAACTTACTTGAAATGTTCCTATCGAATGTTACTCATCACTCATCCTTGCCAAATGCTAAATGTTGTGCCAGTCTACTAAAGCGCTGATAAGTGTATAATTACACTTATTTTCATTAAAATTTTACATAATAAACACTATAGTTTAAGTCATTTTTATACTTCATATAAAAGATTTCACGTGGTATTTAGTTATTTTTTATGCAAATGCAGTTACTAGGTAAATATTGGGAGTAAAATGATCAAAAGTGGAATTCAATGACAAAAGAGTGAAAAAGGTGCAAAAAGATGCATGGAACTTAAAGATTTGGCTTAGGATCAAAGCTGTCAAATATCGGTAAAGTTACTAGGAGATTTCTGAAGGAAAACTCAATTCACGGTCGCAACATTCATTTGCGTTCACGACCTGTTCACTTTAGAAACTGAAGTCTGCCAACAAAAGATTCACGGTCGTGACTCACATATCACGGTCGCTACATAGACGGTTTTCTGGTATTATCTTCTTAACTACCAACCGCCATCAATCGCCATAAACAGCCAACGAAAAGAAACCTATCAAGAGTCAACCAATCATGAAAAGGTGCCTGTGCATTGTGGATTAAATCAAAGCCTCTCAACCAATCACATTGAAGAGATGCAATCTTTCACCAATGGATGTGACTCTTCGTTTGGATAGATGCAACCCTTCGAACTCTATAAATAGGACTTCAATCCTCACTAATTTCGTGCATCAGTGTATCAAAGCAGAGGAAGAGAGAGTGCAACAATAGAATTAGAAAAAAGTGAGAGATATAGTTTGTGTGTAGATAGATTTGCTACATTCTTAAGTGTTATCAAGAAAATTTTAAGTGATTCGAATCCTTGTTTCGATCACTAGATTTCTCTATATTTTCGAGGGATTGTTGGATAAGTGTACTTGCAAATCACTTATCAATAAAAGTTTTCATTCTTCAATATTCGTTTGTCCGATATTCACAAAGAATAGCATCCTAGTGGATGTTCTGTACGGGCCGAGACCAAATTCAAAGTAGATCTAAGAATTGCGGGAATTGACGACTCCCATTAAAGAGTGGATACGGTTTGATCAACTTTAGCTTTCACTTGCATACCTTACAACTTTGCTTTGATTTCTACTTATACTTTCTATTTCAAAGTTTATGATATATCTATATGTCATAATGTGTATTTCATGCTAAGTCTTTTATGTTAATCAAGTTATATGCGTTGGAGTTAATTTTAAGAGTAGTTTTAGGGTTAACGATATCGTGTATAATCATTAGATCTGTGATATAACGATGTTTAGTGAGCCAACATTTTTGGAATGATAACTTGCTAAATGTGGCTATGTGAGAGCGACCCCTACTAAGTATAGTATCGATATTGTCCAGGTTTTCATAATTGTCTTATTCCGTGTGCGTTAGACTTAGAAAAGTCATTTCATGTGTTGCTCTGCGACGAATCATTGAACATCTGAGTATTCTGAATCGAGTTTGTTAGATTAGTCTGGTGAGTCGTAGCATCTTTGTTAATCTTGCATATTTTCTCTGCCATACTTGTTCATAGTGAAAATCTCTATATTTAGAGTATATAATCTTCCACATCTACATTTTCTCAACATTTTATTCTAATCCTCTTTCCCTAAACTTTACTTTATTTTATTCTATCTTATTTTATCCTTCCCTTATTTATCTTTAGACCTGGTTCCTTCCCTGTTGGTTCGATATCTTTTAAAACTACACTGCAACTGTATACTTGCAGTTATCATCATTTTTCTATGTGATAAGAGGTATTGACAACACCTACATTTATTTGTGAACATGTTTTTGGCACCGAATAGCCAACAACTCACTCACAAGATTTTGGAACAATTATTGATTAAACTTATCAATGTATTCTCGAACGATTGTAGTATAAATGTACTTGCAAATCACTTATCAATAAAAGTTTTCGTTCTTCAATATTCATTTGTTCGATATTCGTAAAGAATAGCATCCTAGAGGAGGTTCTGTATGGGCCGAGACCGAATTCGAAATAGACACAGGAATTGTGGGAATTGATGACTCCCATTAAAGAGTGGATACGGTTTGATCAACTTTAGCTTTCACTTGCATACCTTACAACTTTGCTTTGCTTTCTACTTATACTTTCTATTTCGAAGTTTATGATATGTCTAT
>CATIWQ010040806.1:0-23155 GCA_949673415.1 Euphorbia schlechtendalii
ATATATCACTATATTAGGACCCATATCATTTGATCACCAGGGTATGAATAAGTATGACCCAAAGTATAGAAACTCATGCACAAGGTAACTAGTATTTTAGGTCTAAGGATACTGGTACTACTACTGCAATAAGATGTGACACAAGACATGGATATAGTTATTTCTGAGTGTTTTCTTATAGCGATCTCAATGTATTACCTGAATACATTTATGTGTTAACTCAAGGTACCACCTTCAGCATATGAGATCAGCTTCTTAGATTCAATCCAAGGAGTGAGCCTACACATGTTCACTTCATTGATGTCCAATCTCAGTGAAATTATGACTAAGGGTATTTAGACTTTTCATAATATCACATGTGTGTAATTCTCAACCCACATAGCTCCCACTATGTCTTTGCACTTTCACGCTATGAAATAGTCACAGACTTTATCTTATTATATCAATGAATATATATACATACATAATATCATATATATAATACCAGCGAGATACATAATTAGAAACTATCATTGATATATAACAAAGATATCTTATTATTGATAAACAATAATCAGTAATTATTTGTACATTAGTGACTAATAAGGGCATATCGCCTTAATTGCCTCTAGGGCATACGTCATGTCTAGCAAACTCCCACTTGCACTAGAGCCTATTGCCCATGTGTTTTATACAATACTCGTTAACATGCTGGTCATGCTTAACTTGAGTCAATGGCTTTATTGACTCATCTACTAGATACTAATCTGTAGGGATGTATTCTAAGCTTATATCTTTTCTAGCAACTATCTCCTTAATCAGATGGTACTTTTTGAGTATGGGTTAGTTTCTCTGATGAGACCATGATTCCTTTGCTTGAGAAATAGTCCCATTGTTATCGCAATAGCCCACTATTGGATTTAAAATGCTAGACACCATGTCTAGATCACCAATAATTCCCTTTAGCCAGATAACTTGCTTAGCTCCTTCAGAAGCAGCTATATACTCAGATTCAATGGTTGAATCAATAGTTGTATCTTGTTTCAATCTTTTTAAAACAGCTTCCACTCCATTTATAACCATCCCTATTAAATTGAAAACTCATGTCAGTGTATCCCTTCACAGAGATCACTTTCTCCATAAATTAAAGGTATATCTTTAATCCTTTCTAAGTACTTGAGGATAGTTTTAACGGCCATCCAATGCTTCTTACCTAGATAAGATGGAAATCTACTCATGATTCTCAAGGCATGTGAGATGTCCAATCGAGTGCATACTACAGCATACATGATGAATATTATTACCGAAGCATAGGGTATTCCATTCATGTACAGTCTCTCCTCTTGTGTTCTTAAACACTAGGATTTAAGAAGGTTATTCCAGTGAGATGTGGGAAGGTAACCCTTTCTTGATTGCTCAAGGTTAAATTTAGCCAAAACCTTGTCTATGTATGTACTTTAAGAAAGTCCTAGCTACTTCCTAGATCTATCATGATAGATCTTTATACCAAGTATAAAAGCTTATTCTCCAAGGTCTTTCATGGTAAACTTCTTTGACAACCATGACTTGATTGTTTGAAGAAAAGGTTTCATATTAATAATAAGCCAACGATATATAACATAAGCCGATAGTAGGACCGTTCAATTTACACACCTTCGAGCCATCTTGAGATGTAAAACCTTCAGATTGTATAGTATATGCACCCCTATTGAGGTTCTTGTTAAGGAATGCGATTTTCACATCCATCTGCCAGATCTCATAATAATAATGAGTAGTGATGGCAAGGAATATCCTTATAAACTTTAGCATGGATACTAGTGAAAATGTTTCATCATAGTCAATACCTTCTTTCTGACTATAACCCTTTGTGACTAGCCTTGCTTTATATGTAATAACATTACCATCCATGTCAGTTTTCTACTTGAAAACCCACTTGTATCCTATGGGCTTAATCCCATTTAGAGCATCAATCAGGTTCCAGACTTGATTTTTGTACATTGAGTCCATCTCTGACTTCATGGCTATAAACCATTTGTTAGACTCTAAGCCTTTGATTACTTCCTTGTAAGTCTTAGGCTCATCATCTTCCATAAGAAAAATGTGTTATCATTAATGATAAAGTAGCCATATCTTTTAGGAATGATTGGAGCCTGACCTTACCTACACAATGTCAGTGTTATATTAGGCTATTTTATGTTTATAGTTTCCTAGGTAATAAGTGTAGGTTCAATCAGTTGATATTATGTTTGATCTTCTTGAGCATCCAGCTCAAGATTACTCCCACTAGCTTTTTTAAGTACGTGTTCCTTCTCGAAGAATTGAGCAATCTTAGAAACAAGTACCTCTTTAGAGTAACCTATAAATAGACACCTGTCAGACTTAGCACCCAACTTATCAAACTTGTCCTCTTTACATGAGCAGGACATCCTCAAACTATCAAGTGGAAAGAGCTGGTTTCTTACCATATTACATTTTGTATGGTGTTTGATCAACTAATTTTGAGGGCACTTTGTTTAGAATATAAACTACGTTCTCAAGTGTATAACCCCAAAAGGATATTCTAAGTTCTGCTTGGCACATCATGGATCGAACCATATCGAGTAGGGTTCTATTTCTCCTTTCTAACACTCCATTATGTTTGGGTGTATAAGGAGATGTCTATTGGGATAGAATACAATTATCCCTTAGATAATCATAAAACTCTTAGCTTAAGTATTCACCACCTCGATCAGATCGAAGGGTTTTGATACTTTTCCCAAGCTGTTTCTTTAATTTTTTTTTGAACTCTTTGAATTTGTAATTATCGATAAAGGTTATGAAGTAGAAAAAACCTTCATGTGTCTTAACACTCATTGGACCACATAAATCATAATGTATCATTTTCAAAGTACTTATTTTGCACACTGACCCTTTCCTTTGAAAGGTTTCTTTTCCATCTTTCCTTTTAAACAAGGTTGGCACGGCCAATAGGATTCCCATTCCATTGGGCACAAACCACCACATTTGTTCAACTTAGTTAAGCGAGTCTCATTTATATGGCCTAGACAACAATGCCACAAGTATGAAGATTTCTCATTATCTAAATTTGATTTCTTAGTAATATTCATACTAAGAATTTATGTTTTAGTATTTGGAACATAAATGCCATTCACACACATTCCACAAGCATAAAGAATATTATCACGTGGAATTTGACATTTATTATGTGAAAATAAAATTTCAAATCCCTCTATTGCTAAACACACAACAGAAATAATATTCTTAGTAATAACATGAACGTAAAAGCAATTGTTCAAAACTAAAACAAGGCCGTGCTCCATTTCTAACTCTTAGGTACATATCCCTCTTTGCAATCCTGATACTGTTCTGCAACCCCTGCACAGAAGTACAAATATGAGCACCATAACCAATATCCAATACCCATTTAGACTCATAAGGAGCTATAGAGAAACTCTCTATCATGAACATACCTGAAGTAGATGCCTCACTTAGCTTCTTCTTCACTTATTCAAAAAATTGAGCTTTGCAATCATGTTTCCAATGTCTAGTCCTTCTGCACATTAAACATATCCCTTTAGATTCATCATTTTCAATGATAATATTTTTAACCTCCCTGTTGATGGGTTTGAACCCTTATCTTTGGTGCATGTCCTATTTGTTAAGGTACTTGTTCCTTTAGCCATTAGACCATCTTCAAAATTTCTAAGTCTTTTTAATAAACTTAGATGTTTTGTTAGTCTTTCTTGACATGAGATAATCTTTTACATCGGATGAATGTTTATGAGACAGATTATCAATCATAGTCTATATGTCAAGCTCAAAATCTCTTTCAATTCATATATTAGTCAAAGTATTCTTTATAACGCTTAATGGCAAAGATCCCATCATGTTTCCCAGAGGAATTGAAGAATTTTAGTATTTCATTCTATTCAATTTTCATGTCCTCATGAATATCTCTAAGATGAATTAGCATAGATTTTAAGTCCATAATATCATTCTAATTCTAAAGCTTTAAGGTTGTGATTTCGAGCATCACAAGTGATACTACAAAAGCGTCCTTGTTATGCTTAAGATATGCCTCTCTCTGTTAAATAGAAGCCTCAGCATGACGATTCAATGGTTTAGGATTATCCAAAAAATAATCCATATTGTTCTTCTCAAGCTCCATTCTAAGAGCTTTAAACTAGTCATCAAAATTGATCCTGGTTAACTCATTATCAAGAATTGAGAGAAGGTTTATGTTTGAATTCATTATTCAACCTATATAAGATAGAAATTGTTCAGATATATGTACATGCATTTAACATAAGGTCTTTAAATAAACACATATTTCCTACTATTTTATCGACATTTAAATAGCCCCTTCTATTGAATTCGGAAAATATGTTTGAACCATTTTTCCAAAACATAATCCATATTATTCTTCTCAAGCTCCATTCTAAGAGCTTTAAACCAATAGTCAAAACTGATGTTGGTCAACTCATTGTCAAGAATTGAGAGAAGGTTTATGTTTGGATTCATTGTTGAACCTAGATATAAGATAGAAATTGTTAAGATATTAGTATATGTACATGCATTTAACATAAGGTCTTTAAATAAACACATATTTCCTACTATTTTATCGACATTCAAATAGCCCCTTCTATTGAATTTAGAAAATATGGTTGAACCATTTTTCCTTAGTAGGTAGCATCCATAACTCATCTGAGATGACCCCTGCTATAGCAAGTCAAGCCACAATAGACAAAAATGGTTGGAACCCATCCATTTTCTTTCCATGCAAAAGCTAGTCAATTTGAGTTCTCTTTCTCGAGATGTGGGTACCCAATTATATGACTCTTAAAAAATGTCTGCAATCCGGAATTAGCTCTAATGAAATGGTTAACTAACCCATTTTTGTTAAGTCATTAACTCTATCAAGTCTCATTGCTAAGCACATGTTAAGGGAAAACATGTTCTACATGTTCTTACATTCATTAATAATTTTCGTATTACGACTTATGATAGGAAGACAATTTAATACCTTAATATTGTTGTAGGGATTTTATTAGTGTAGCTAGTTTTGCCTTACTCTAGGTTTTAACGATTGATATGATTATGATAATAATAATAATAATTAATAATAATAATAATAATAATAATAATGATGATGATGATGATGATGATGATGATGATAATGATAATAATTTTAAACTATTTGAAATTATTAACCTAAGGAATCATGCTCAAGACTAGTACATCATAATCATTCCATTATGCCAAAACACCCATAGCATGCAAAAAAAATAAGGTCCATATTTATGTTCTTGCACCTATGTCTATAAGTTTTAATTTAACAACTTAAACCATGACTATAAAACCATATGCAAAATCCATTTCCCATACTAGAAATCAACTAAGTCATAAAAGTCCCTCAATGACTCTTGAACCTAATACCGATGGATATTTCCTGGTAGGATAGGCCCCCTTAAAGTAAATGAGTAGCCAAGTTCAATCCTTACCAAAATAACCACGGACACTTCGATTCGTTGTACCATAGACAGTTATGATTTAAAGATTTTGTTCTTTTAATCGAGTGAAGTTCTGGATGATCCTTAATTTAAAGCATTTACATGTGTTGTAAAACATTGTTAATTTATATGATAATCACCTAGACTAAGTTTGAGCAAAACCTTAATCTATTTATCACCATTTTCTATAACATGAATTGAAACCTAAGTCATGCGTAGCATACTTTGATCAATTCATAGAAAATATCATTTTAATATATTATTATCAATCATGCATATCATAAGGTAGACTCTAATACCATTGATGGTTAATGAAGGAAAATAATGAACATGTAAACTAGCATGACAAAATTTCAAAACTTAAAATTAACCTAAAGAGAACTCCTAAGCATGTCAAGATTGACATAATCTTAAATTAAAATGTTCCATTAAGGCTATAGGTTTATGAAACTTATTAAAAAAATCTAGCATCTAAGTTTAGAGCATTACTAGTTGATGTGTGCCTTCATTTTGTATGGTGCAACGATCCCTTAGAGCAACTAGACAGAATTCTATTAGAACAAGCCGCTAAACAAGGACATCCTCTATGACAAGTTCACATGTACCCCACCGACCAAAACCACACGTAGAGGGAGAAATCATTGGTTAATAAATGGCTGTTAGACCACTCATAGACCAACCAAAAATAACGATGAATGCTATTTTCCAAAATAGGAATAATCCTTCAAAAAGAATTCTTGCAAATGCTAGAGAAACTGATGGAGAATCTCACAAAAACTTGCAAGAAAAAGTAGTTAAAACTCAGAAGGAAGGCTAAGCTGAAGTACGATATAAGGAGGAGGATGGCTCCTTATTTATAGGAGAAGGGGAGAGCATAATGCTCCCCTTTTAACAATGTGGGATTGGTGAAACTCATCTCACACAAGCGAGTCTCCCACATAAGGTGAGCCCTTACCTTGCTCAACTTACGCAGTGCAAGTGAGCCTACACTACAAGCCCACGCAACCGCTCCTTAGTGCTTACGAGCCTTCACCTCACCAGCATCAGCTAGTGCATGCTGGTGGCCTGCGAGCACTTTTTTGATGCTCACAAGGTTGACTTGCAGGCCCCTACCCATGAATAACTCGTGTTCATGGGCTCACTCGTAATAGGAAATATTCCCTTGCTCTGTATGTTGAATATTTTCTTCTTCCATTTATTTACTTAGTCCAACCAATTAGTGGTCCATAAAAAATGAGTGTGAATCTACCTTTTATTCTTGGTATAAATTCCATCTGTAAGTTCTTTATTTATTCTGGTGAAGGCCTAATGTGTGTGACCTAATAGGATCCTGAAGTATAGAGCTTCCATAGGTTAACCAAAACTTGGCTTCCCATCCGAGAACCTTGAGGCTTAGTGTTCTAGACCGATATGGAACTTGATCACTCTAGACGATCAAATGGGCTTTTTAGAAAAGGTGAATGATCCCCCTATACTCGGAACATCACATGCCTATGACATGATCTGATTTTGCAATAATAACTAGTACAATACAATATGCTCCTTCCATCATGATTAGTATTATCTTGTTTATCAAGCATGATTAAGTGTTAACTCATGTAACAATCGTATCTATCCAAGAATTAGACTTATTCACGAAGAACAATGATAAGTGTATAATTACACTTATTATCATATAAATTTTATACAATAAACACTATAGTTTTAGTCATTTTTATACTTCATATAAAAGATTTCACGTAGTATGTAGTTGTTTTTTTATGCAAATGCAGATACTGGGTAAATCTTGGGAGTACAAAGAGCTAAAGTGGAATTTTATGAAAAAAGAGTAAAAAAGGTGCAAAATGATGCGTGGAACTTGAAGATTTGGCTTAAGATCGAAGCTGTCGAAGATCGGTGAAGTTACAAGAAGAATTCTGAGTAAAACTCAATTCATGGTCACGACAATCATTCGCGGTCATGACTTGTTTACTTCAGAATCAGAAGATTTCCAATCAAAGATTCATGATCGTGACATGTATATCATGGTCGTGACATGGATGATTTTTTGGTATTATCTTTTTAACTAACAACCGCTAGATAAGCATGAATAACCACCATCAACTGCCATCAACTACCAATGAACAGACACCTATCAAGAGTCAACCAATCATGAAAAGGTGCTTATCCATTGTGGATTATATCAAAACTTCTCAACCAATCACAATGAAGAGATGCAATCTTTCACCAATGGACACAACCCTTGGTTTGGATAGATGCAACCCTTCAAACTCTATAAATAGGGTCCAAATCTCACAAATTTCATGAGTGCACAGTGGCAATTGGTGTAGAAAGACAGAGGAAAATGTTAGAGTGCAAATATAGTGTAAAAATAAAGAGTTCTCTACGTTCTTAAGTGTTAGCAAGAAAATGTTTAAGTGATTCGAATCCTTGTTTCGATCACTAGATTTCTCTATATTCTCGAGCGATTGTTGTATAAGTGTACTTGAAAATCACTTATCAATAAAAGTTTTCCTTCTTCAATATTCATTTGTTTGATATTCACAAAGAATAGCATCCTAGCTGAGGTTCTATACGAGCCGAGACCGAATTCAAAGCAGATGCAGGAATTGCGGGAATTGATGACTCCCATTAAAGAGTGGATACGGTTTGATCAACTTTAGTTTTCACTTGCATACCTTACAACTTTGCTTTGCTTTCTACTTATACATTCTATTTCAAAGTTTATGATATGTCTATGTGTCATAATGCGTATTTCTTGCTATGTCTTTTATGTTAATCAAGTTATATGCATTGGCGTTAATTTTAAGAGTAATTTCGGGGTTAACAATATCGTATATAATCACTACATCTGTGATATAACGCTATTTAGTGAGCTAACATTTTTGGAATGGTAACTTGCTAAATATGGCTATGTGAGAGCGACCCGTACTAAGCATAGTATTGACGTTGTCCAGGTTTGTGTAAAAGTTTTATCTCGTTTGTGCTAGGTTTAGCAAAGTTATTTCATGTGTTGCTCTGCGGTGAATTATTTAACATCTGAGTGTGTCGAACCGGGTTTGTTAGATTAGTCTAGTGAGTCGTAACATCTTTGTTAATCTTGCATGTTTTCTCTACTATACTTATTTGTAGTGAAAATCTATGTATTTAGAGTCTCTCATCTATCACATCTATATTGACTCTACTTTTCATTCTGATCTTTCCTTTTCAAAAATCTCAAAACTATTTTCATTTTGCATTACTTTATCTTTCCTTGTTGATCTTCAAAGCTATTCCTTCCTTGTGGGTTCGATATCTTTTAAAACTTCATCGCAACTGTGGACTTATAGTTATCATCATTTTTCTATGTGATAAGGGGTATTGACAACACCTACATTTTTCGTGAACAAGTTGTTGGCATTATTATTAAGGATAAGTCTTATTGGACGAGTATAGCCAAATTGCATGAACAAGTTCTCGGAACCATTAAGGGATTAAAATTATCACTAGGAAAGTGGCGAACAAGTTTTTGGTGCCATTGCCAGGGAAGGCAATCGCATTCTGGAGATATTTCCAAGGGAAGGTAAGTAAGTTATAAAGTTTTATTTCCTATACCATACATTTTTCTAAATCTCATTCTATATGTGAAAAGATTATGAAATAATCATCTTTGGGGTGATTCATCATAATTTTCTGTCTTAATTCTTGACAAATAGAAGATTTTCTTCTATTTTTCCTATTCACGTTCACGATTGTTTATCGTGCTCGTGAATTTCCCTACCAACTTTCTATTTTCAAAAACCTGTAAGTCACGCTCACGACCTAGGATCACGATCACGACGTGTTCAATAACTGCAGTAGTTTTGGCAATTTTTCAACAGGTTTTCTCATATTCTACATATAGGTCATGATTCTCAACACTCGTTACTTCAGTTATCCGAAATTCCTTCTTTTTCAATCAAAAATTTCTGTTCTGATCCTTGAAATCAATCAATCCTTTTCATAAAAATGAGTATCTCAAACAAATCTATTCTCATTCCTCCTTCAGACCTGCAAGAATGGTATGAGGCACCTTTTCCTATTCATTCTCGAGAAGAAGGTGATCATTTTGAAACCATTAGAGATGCAGATTTCACTAGTTCTTATGTCATTCATAAGAATAGTTTTATTCAATTAGGAATCTATGAGAGGGTAATGTATACCTTGGAGTCCTAAACATGGTTCTCTATTCATCAATGAATATTGGGAAAAGTGAAGACAACTATAAGGAAATGCTTATTTTGTTAGTTTGGATGAATCTTAAGATGAATTGTTTGGAGTATCGACATCAAGGAAAGAAGTATAAGTTGTTAAGGAAGAAATTGGAGCGAAATCTGGGATTCCCCAAAGATTATTACTATAAAATGCTTTCTGGTTGGGACCCACTACCAACATGGAATCACCTTACTTGAAAATACGAATACAAACAGCAATCTGCCTATAGCCGGTGGATTCGAGACCCCTGTTTGCTTGCTCTTCCCTTTTATCTAAGTAGTGCACTTTTCGATAGATCTAGTTCTGACACGGTCATTCCTGAGGAATTGTTCGTCTTAGAAGCAAACTGGAATGGTATGCTTGTAAACATATCTAGGATTATGATGGGGGCTCTTATGTTTACTGCAATCGATCCTGGTAGGATATCATATGGGTGTCGAACTATGGCAAATTTGCTAGGATAAATTGGGAGATTACCAAGTTGTGAAGAAGTCTTTACTGATGAAGATGAAATTCCGGAGTTAACTATGAAAATTTTCTTCAAGAAAGGATTTCTAACTAAGTGTATTAGGGAGAATGGGATAACCTATGATTGGAAATCATTGGACGAACAAGTTGAGGCTGATAAAAAGCAAGAAAGTGAACTTGCTAGGAAAGAGGAAAGTAGTTCAACCAATCTTAAAAGGAAGTTGAGCGAATTAATGGAAGAACAAATCTCTATTCATCGCAAGATTAGCAATATCCTTATTTCAGTATGTGATGTTGAAAGGGATCTGCAGGAGTCACGTTATAAGATTGATCCGATGATTGAATCCTTAACTCCTGAATAAATAGTTTTCTTTTCTTTTTGATTTAGAATCTTGTATAGTTTTTCTTTCAGTTTAGTTATGTTTTACGTGTTTGTTTGTTTTTTTGTGTTTTCATGTTAGTTTGTAAATCTTTATTTTTATAAATGAAAATTTGAACAACAAGACGTTGATGTTCAATTGCTATCTTTACCATGAATTCCCAAAGTATAATAGTAAATATTTATCGTTTGTATTTAACAAAGTTTTCTCGTGTTTTTTGTTTCTAAGTTTTTATAGGTACAAAGTCTAAAAATTGAAGGATTTGAACAACAAAGAGGCTCGTGACCGTGACATATTTTGCGCTCGTGAACACTGGGTAGAAAAACTTTCTATTTCTTTCATGAGGAGAGTCACGATCATAACTAACCTTCGCGATCGTGACACGGTAAAATTATAACCATTACAAATCGCGAACTAACATGCGACAGATGGCTAAAACTGCCATTAACGGCTAGTTTGGACCCCAAATGGCTATAACCACATTTATGACCAATTAGAGTCCCCTTAAACCTCTATAAATAGATCCAAGTTGAACCCTAACCACCACACCTTCTAAAAAGCCTTCAAACCTCTAAAATTTCTATTCTTCTATACAAGTATCTAAACCTTTTTCAATCTTTTATCTTCAAACCAACATGACTCATGTGAAAAGAGCAGCACAAAGGAAAGGCACACAATCGATTCAAGAAGAATTCGATTGTCCATTCCCGTTAAGGATAAGAGAAGAGGGCAAGAGATTTCAAAAGCTAAGCAAATTGGATATCACTGGGATGATATTCCTCGATCTGGTTTTCTTGGAAACTCTTAATCTCCGAGAAGAGATGGAAGCCTACCTTTCCATCCTTGGGCTTATGAAATTTGTGAATATGCGGTTCCCACAAAATAGAGATTGGATTCTCGAGTGTTTGGTGACATTCAATTACGAAGATTCAAGAAGGAGGGCAATTCAGTTTCGGAATCAAGGATAACAATACACCGTCACAAGAGAGATGATGGGTGATTGGGTCGGTTTCGAGATTGTCAACTCATCAAGCATGATGGACTCATTTCAACCTAATCGAGTTTGGGTAAATTTATCGGATAAGAGAGTTTTCGATCCCAAAAATTCTCCTAACAACCTCATTAAGGACGAATGTATTCGTCTTCTCCACAAATATCTTTCCACTTCGGTATTTTATCGAGTCGAAAATACAAAAGTTCAAAAGAAGGACTTGTTTGTTATTTCATGCGATATGATGAAGCAAAAGGCCAAAATTGTGGATATAATTTGGGATATGATGAAGAAGAACTCAACGAGCATGAGGAGTAAAATTGGAGCGGTCAAAATTATCACTGCCATAGTCTTGGGAGCAAGAGGTGAACTCCCCTATGTTCAACAATCGAGTGAGTATTTTCGACATATGGATGGAAATTATTTGAAGAACACTGGATTACTCCAAGAGCACAATGGTGTTCATTCTTTCTACTCCTACTCCAACCTCACCAAGAAGCTCAATTTGAATCAAGAAGAATCTTTCATCGGACCATCAAATCCATCTGTCAGCCATAGAAGAGGAAAGGCCTCGATGACTTAAATTGAAGAAGAAGATGAAGATGAAGAAGCTCCGGAAGATTGGAAAGCTAGCATGCAACTTAAGTTGGATAATTGCCAAGCAGAACTTGGAGTTATGAAAAAACACATGAAGATTCTAAAGAAAAGTAATAAGTCGATGCTTCGAAAATTACTTTCATTCTTTAGAAAACAAAATTGTCAATTCTCTCCTAGTCCAACGCATTCTCCTTCATAATAAACAGGTTAATCTATTTTTCTTCCTTTATCTTTTTAATAATTTTTAGATTAGTTTTAGTTGTTAATTAGATTTTTATTAAATGTCTCAAAATGAGGACATTGTGTTTTCTAAGTTTGGGGGGGCATTAGTAAAAATCCCGTAAAATCTAAAAAAGAAATGAATAAAATTAAAAAATTTGAAGAACTTAAAAATTTTCTTTGATTTTTGTGCAAGTTATACATTATCATTTCTTATACTCTACTAACAATTGTCCAAGGTTATTATGAGTGTTAGGTTTTACAAGTTTGATGTTAGTACAAAAATTGAGCGCATGTTGAATTTGAGCGTTAGTAGCACAACATAATTGGCAAGGATGAGTGGTGAGTAACATTCGAAAGCAACATTCTAAGTAAGTTTTGATTTATATTTCAATGCAACATGAATTAGTATAAGTTATATAGTTCTAGTTAAATGCTTCCAATAAGTTTAAATGGAGTAATATCTAATGGTATTCTTACTATGAGTTCTATGTGCAAATCTCGAATAAGTCCTATAAGAATTGAGTATGTTTAAAGTGTAGGGAAACTATAGCCATAATACTTTGACATTGATCAATAAAGGATGAGGGTATTAATGAAAAATCAAAAGAAAGAGAGGATAACCAATGAGTTATGCAAAAGGTGAGGAATGGTACGGAGTAGAAACTGTAACCATTCATTGAGTGAAAAAAGAAAAGAAAGCATAGCACGAAAAATGGGTGCAAAGTATAAATTACTTCAAAAACATATGCTTAAAAGAAAAAAAATTGAGATAATGGTGTGGAGCATAAAATGCAACCATTAAAAAAAGAGGAGAGTGGTATGGAGCATAAAATTCAACCACTATGAGTTTTTTTAGCATCCTAGGTTACCTAAAAATGCCTTGAGAGAAATTAAACAAAGTGTGCTTTTTATGTCCTTTATACTTTATACTATGCTTAAGAGAAGGTAATACTCGAGTATGCATATAATGCTTGTATGAAGGTGCGATTCGGTTGACTCTCCATTATGAACAAAGGTATGCAACTAAGCTTTATAAATTGCACATTACTAATTTGTGGGAAATTTCAAACTTCTTCTTGAAATCTTTTGCAACGTGGAATTTGGTACTCACTGCAATAGTCTTTCGCCAATGAGGTACGACTTGTTTACCAAATTTATACACTTCTGTTGAATTTACCTTGAGGACAAGGTAAAAGTTAAGTGTGGGGGTATGATAAGTGTATAATTACACTTATTATCATATAAATTTATACAATAAACACTATAGTTTTAGTCATTTTTATACTTCATATAAAAGATTTCACATGGTATGCAGTAGTTTTTGTTGCAAATGCAGATACTAGGTAAATCTTGGGCGTAAAATGAACAAAAGTGGAATTCTATAAAAAAAGAGTGAAAAAGGTGCAAAATGATGGATGGAACTTGAAGATTTGGCTTAGAATTGAAGCTATCAAAGATCGGTGAAGTTACAAGGAGATTTCTAAAGAAAACTCAATTCACGGTCGTGACAATACCTTGCGGTCATGACATGTTCACTTCAGAAACAAAAATCTACCAATTAAATGTTCACGGTCGCGAATCACATATCGCGGTTGCGACATGGATGGTTTTCTGGTATTATCTTCTTAACTACCAACTGCTAGATAAGCATGACCAATTGCCATCAACCGCCAACGAAAAGACACTTATCAGGAGTCAACCAATCATGTAAAGGTGCCTATCCATTATGGATTGAATCAAAGCCTCTCAACCAATCACATTGAAGAGATGCAATCTTTCACCGATGGATGTGACTCTTCGTTTGGATGGACGCAACCCTTCAAACTCTAAAAATAGGGCTTCATTTTCTCATAAATTTCGTGCAACACCAGAGTGCATCAGCGTGGCATTGGAGTGCAGAATAAAGGGTGGAAATATAGTGCATAATGTGTGCATAGATAGAGAGTAAAAATTTCTAGTTTTCGCTACGTTCATGAGCGTTGGCGATAAAATGTATAAGTGATTCGAATCCTTATTTCGATCACTAGATTTCTCTACATATTCAAGCGATTGTTGTATAAGTGTAATTGCAAATCACTTACTAATAAAATTTTTCATTCTTCAACATTCATTTATTCGATATTCGCAAAGAATAGCATCCTAGCGGAGGTTCTGTACGGGCCGAGACTGAATTCAAAGCAGATGCAGGAATTGCGGGAATTGACGACTCTCATTAAAGAGTGGATACGGTTTGATCAACTTTAGCTTTCACTTGCATACCTTACAACTTTGCTTTTCTTTCTACTTATACTTTCTATTTCGAAGTTTATGATATGTCTATGTGCCATAATGCGTATTTCGTGCTAAGTCTTTTATGTTAATCAAGTTATATGCATTGGTGTTTATTTAAGAGTAGTTTCGAGGTTAACAATATCATGTATAATCACTGGATCTGCGATATAATGCTATTTAGTGAGCCAACATTTTTGGAATGGTAACTTGCTAAATGTGGCTATTTGAGAGCGACCCGTTCTAAGCATAGTATTGATGTTGTCCAGGTTTATATAACAGTCTTATCTCGTTTGCGCTAGGTTTAGAAATGTTATTACATGTGTTGCTCTGCGATGAACAATTGAATTTCTGAGTGTTTAGAACCGAGTATGTTAAATTAATCTAGTGAACGTAATATCTTTAATGACCTTGCATGATTTCTTTGCTATACTTGTTCGTAGGGAATATCTATATACTTTTGTCTTTTCTAATATTTCATGCATTTGTCTATCCATCCATCATTCCAATCCTACACAATTAAATAATCTATTTTATTTTTCTTTTGTTCCATTCCTTTATTTGATCTTTAGAGCTAGTCCTTCCTTGTGGGATCGATATCTATTAAAACTACATCGCAACTGTATACTTGCAGTTATCATCATTTTTCTATTTGATAAGGGGTACTGACAACACCTATATTTTTCTTGAACAAGTTTTTGGCACCTCTTTGCATATCAGTCTAATTATTAAACATATCAGTAGAAAAGGGGTGAACAGTTACTATTGCAGAACCGATCAAGTCGCAGGTATGTGATGTTCCGAGTATCGGGGGCTCATTCGCCTTTGCTAGAAAGCCCATTTGACCATTTAGATTTATTGGGTTCCATATCAGTCTATAACACTGAGCCTAAAGGTTCTTGGATGGGAAACCAAGTTTAGGTTAACCTTTAGCATACATCAAGATCCCATGAGGTCACACACTTTGGGTATTTACTAAAGTAAAGAACTTATAGATTGGGTCTATGCCGAGAATATAAAAAAGAAAAAATTGTTGAATGGACTATTAATTAGTTGGACCAATAAATAATTAAAAGGATTTAAAGGAGGAGTTTTAGGAAAATTGCACGGAGCATAGCAAGGGAATTTTTCCCATTGATAGTGGGCCCCGTGAACATGGGATGTTCACGGGTGGGGCCTGCGTGGCTGCCTCGTGAGCAAAAATTGCTCGTGGTCCACTAGCATGCACCTGCACTAGACTGGTGCATGCTAGCAGGCAGTAAGTCCATAAGTGCTACTTGAGAGCGCTTGCGCGGGTCTACTGTGCTAGGTCGCCAATAAGCCCAGCTTACAGGACAAGGCAAATTCGTTAGGGCTTGCCTTGTGCATCAATGTACAGCTCGCGCAAGCAAGCTATTCAAGCGGGCTAACCTGTGGAGCCTAGGGCTCCACAAGTATGACTTGCTTGTGGGATGGGGATTTCCCACATTGCTAACCCCATCCCACATTGCTAAAAAGAGAACTTTCAGCTCCCCTTCTCCCTATAAATAGCCTCCTGCTTCTTTGTTTCACACTTTAGCTCAGCCTTCCTTTTGAGTTTTGACATCTTTTCTTCTCAAGCTTTTTTTGAGATCCTCCACGAGCTTCTCCTTCGTTGCATGAATTCTTTTGAATGCTCATTCATATATCGAAGAGAGCCTTCTTAGTTATATTTTCGGGTTGGTCTTCCAATGGTCTAGCAATTTTTGTGTACCAAAGTGTTCTTCCTCAACGGGAGGTTTTTGTCTGTGAATATCCATGTGGATCAATCATAGAGGGTATCCTAGTTTGGAGGCTAGTGCTAAAGGTGTGTTGTTGGATTACTCTAAGGGAGCGTCGCACGAAGGGAATGCATGCATCAACTAGTAATGCTTTTAACTTAGAGGCTAGGTTTTTTTAATAAGTTTTATAAACCTATGAGCATCTATAGAATGTTTCAACTTAGATTATATCAATCATGGCATGCTTAGGAGATCCTTTAGGGTTAATTTTAAGTTTTGAAATTTTACCTTGCAAGTTTGCATGTTCAATTACTGCCTTAATTAACCAGAACTACCTTGGCCTTCTTCAGCTTAACGTCTTGGACCTTAGTGTAGCAGGAATGAACTTGCTTGTTCTTCAATTTGGTAAAGTGGCTCATATCCAACCTTCTCTTCAGCAAGACCACTGTCTCGCCTAGCCCATCCATAAAAGGTGAAACATCCTTCCTCATTGCCTTCATGAGGGCGGTGATCAAGTAACTGTATTGGTAGAATGTAGTAATTTTGGTTAAGTGATGAAAAATTAACACTGGCTAGTTAAGTTGCTTGCCTTATATCATATGGTAAACCACACACCTCTCAAAGTATGTGTAACTACTTAAGGATCCTATCTTGGGAAGAATCAATTTCACCAACAGCTCATGACAAGCCCTAGCTTCCCAGCTCATCCTTGAGGCTGATATTTCTCCAGATCCGTAATCAGTAGGGAGTTCTTAATCTTCCAAGACAGTGACTTGTTCTTAATCTCCATTTCATCAAGATTTTGTGTCCTTTAATGGCATATTGAGGAGACTTGCCACTAGCTCTGCACAAATTAAGTATGAAGTGTTGTTGAATTTTACTAGAAGCACATCGTTGTAGCCTTGGATGGTGTACAGATTATGGTAGAAGCCTTTGATCAGGCTTTTGATGGCTGGTCCCTCTAGCAACATAAATTGATTCAGATTTTGTTCCTTGATGACCTAAAGCATGAACTTATTTAGTAAAAGTCTATCCTATTCCACCTCATAAATCGGTACAAAGTCTTGATTATTTGGCCAGTCAATTTTGGTGAAAATGGTTCTATGGGGGAAAATGATCTTCTCCATAAAGCCATAAATGTGAACGATTATACTTTTCTTAGATATTTTTGTTCCTATAGATGACTTGTAAACAACCGTGGAGGGGGGGGTGAATGCTAATCTTGGTTACTTTTAAGGTTTATGAAATTCTGTTTCGCCAAGTTAAGTTTTTATATACGTGCTGAGTATGCGTACTGAGTTACGATATAAAAATTGAGTAAACTACTCAGCTTCGCTAGAATAGTTTATCAACAATCTGTTGTTGAGTGCTCGACTCAACAAAGATTGGTTTTTCAAGCAAAATGAATAATATAAGAGAGATGATGAATGAGCATAACGAAGTAAAAGGTAAGAGCGTATGTTTAGAACTTTAACACCAAAATTTTTATCCTGGTTCAGCCCCGAGCCTACCTCCAGTCCCCGGAGACCTTTTCCGAGCTTTAATCCACTAGTGATCATTCTTTACTTAGGTGAAGCAGCCTTTACAGCTGGTAGACACAGTTTTACAGAAAGTACCTTCCTTCCTAACTATTGCTCGACTCAGTTTGGGTACCCTTCCCAAACTGACATCAGATTTGAATGAAATTATTGCAAACTGAATTCAACTTATAGAAACGTTGAATCCTTATAATGTTAAATCTAAGTAATTCTCTCTGTTAGAAACAAATTAGGAATTGATGTTTGTTGATTGCTTGAGTTTGGAATTTCTTGAAGCTAGGAGTAATTTCGCAGAGTTTCAGCTTTATAAGAAATTCCAGGTGATTCACGAAGTTTGAACATCTACTTCAGTCTTCTATTTGTTGTTGAAGCTCTAAGAGGTAATCGTTGCAAACTTTTAAAGGTTGTTGATCTTCAATTTCTCTTCTCTTCATATCTTTTGAATCTTCCTGTTGGAGACAGATTCCAAGAAGTTTAGAGATAGAAATTTGAATTCCGTTAACAAAATCTTATTTTATCTTCAAGCAATTCAGTTGAGAGAGTGCAACGTGGAATCTTCAGATTGATTGAATTGCTAACATTAGTAGAGATGCTTAGAGACATTGGAAAATGGCGCATGTCAGATGATTCCTTTTGGTCCTTATCCCAACATTCCGTACTGACACTTTTTATCTTATGAGGACCACTGGAAATCTCACTGGAAATCTTCCTTAATTTCAGCGCTATTATTCTTGAAAAATATCTAAGGAATATTCCATTTCTCACAGAATTTGTTAGCAACATGTGTGTCATTCAGTGTCACAGAAAATAACCTTTTAATCAAAAACTAACTCAGCACAGCTGAATTGATATGCTTCTAAACTACGTAGTACTTAGCACAGACTCAACTTTTCCTACTCTAAACCGTAACTTAATTAAGTACTCAGCAAAAATGATTTGTTTTCCCTTAAACAAACTCTAGTCAGCTTCATTAATTAAGAGTATACTTAGTACTCAATTAATTTCAGTAACCTAGATATTTTTCTATTTCCAAAACAGTAAAGTACTGTGAGGTACTATTAACTTGGGTTCTACAATCTCCCCCATTTTGGATAGATAAAAAACTAGGTAGAAGAAAAAGTTAATTGAATAAGTAGTTTAGAGATACCAAGAATACCTAAAAGTGATGTAAGACTCCCTTGTGCTATCTGACTTCCCTTTATCAACTTGAACTCCCCCAGAATGAGTGAGTCTCATCAAGTAGCTTAGCTCCCCCATACTTAGAGAATTTCTCTTCACTTTGGGACTTTGTCTTACTTTAGCTTTACTTCAGAATTGGGCTCTAGTATGAGTTCTTGCATAACATTTTCAATACATAGCAGAAACATTCAAAAACATGAAAATAAAGTTAAGAAGATCTTAACTTGAGGTGCGAACTTGTAACTTTTTATTAATAGAAAAAATGACTTAGTCTGTGCATTATTTATGTCCTGATCTAAGATTACAAGCTGAAGCCCTATTACAAGTTCTTGAAAAAATACAAGGAATATGGCCTAGTCTACTTTTTATGAACAGAAGTGAAAGAGCCAGCAGTCTTGTCTTGGTTAGATTTTGGATGCTGCTACTAAGGAGGCTTGTGATGAAAAGGTTGCCTTGGAAGAGATCCCTTATTAAGATTCACCATTCGGAGAGCATCTTCAGCTACCTTCTCCCCCTTTCCTATCTAGCCTTGCTCAATTTTCTCAAGGAAGGTATTAAAGACATCAAGGGCAGCCTTGAAGTTCTCTTGCTAGCCTATGATCTGCGGGGATATCTCTTGCTCCGATTGTGCATTGCCTTCAGTTGTAAGAAAGTCTTGATCATTAAGCTCACTAAGAAGAAGAAGACGACATTTGAAGAGGTGCATAATCTGTTCAAAGCCTTGACACGCGAACTGTTGAAAACATTGAAGAAGGCCTCAGAAGTCCATTGCAATCAATGTTATCTTTAGTTGCACTTCAATATCAAGGACCTTGGGACCTATTGATGATATACTCTTTGCAGTGTAATAAATGTCCTTCGCATCCAGCTTGCCCATCTTCAGTAGAGTCTCAACTTTCTTCTGCATGTCTTCCACTTTGAGCTTGATGACACTTAGATTTATGTGAATAGTCATGCTAGTCTGAGGACAAAGCGATTCTATCGCAAGCAAACTTGGAGTCGGCATGTCTGGAAAAATCTTCCCCATGGCAGTCACAAGAAACTTTTGCGAAGAGGAGACTTTGCTGGTTACGTGCTCATTGACCTCACGCTAGATGTTATCCATTTTAGTGTCTAGAGAGTCAAGATTTATGATAGGGCCCTTATCCATTTTTGGTGAAATTAACTTCAGCAGCTTCACCATTTCATCCTGCTTGTTATCATAGGGAATTAAGAACTTTGACTATGCATCAACCAGCTTCCAAATACAATGGCCAATATCCTTGGTTGCTTCCACGTCTTTAAAGACATTCTTGATCTTCTGATCGGTTAGTCTCTTTATTTTAGCCTGCTCCTCACCTAGTTTATGGACCTATGTCACTTGAGTATCCATTTTTGTACCCAAGAGACTCAGCTGCTCAGTAGCAGCATCCACACTACCCTTTATCATTCCTACAACCGCATTAGCCATCGCACTAGATGTGGGGATAGAAGTGATTACTACCCCAAGCTGGGCTGTAGAATCCGTTAACCCTGTGAGTATCAGGGACATCTTATCAACCAAACTTTTGGCACTCTCTTTTGCCAAATGACTTTGAATAACCAACAAGCTACCCTGGATCCTCTCAAACTCTTCAAAGTATTGAGATTCATTGGGCACACTTGTGTGCTATTCGAACTCAGGCAATTTTACCTTTGGTTTGGAAGATAAGTCCATCAATTCATGAGCTAGTAGCACTTGGCTTACTACTCCATCTAACTCAACGGTTGTCTTGAGCATAGGGAATTTCTTTCGAGCTAATTCTCTAATCTCCGCAAAGAAAGATGCAACAGCTAAACCCTCACAGAGTGACTCTCTGCTAGATTCAATTACTTCACAGGTTGTAAAATTTGCCCCAGTAGTTTGACCACTTGATTTTCCCTACTGAGCATAGTTCTCAGCATTGGGAAGTTCCCTAACTAGAGGGGTTTGATAAGTGTATAATTACACTTATTATCATATAAATTTATACAATAAACACTATAGTTTTAGTAATTTTTATACTTCATATAAAAGATTTCACGTGGTATGTAGTTGTTTTTGATGCAAATACAGATACTAGGTAAATCTTAGGAGTAAAATGAACTAAAATGGAATTCTATGAAAAAAGAGTGAAAAAGGTGCAAAATGATGCGTGGAAGTTGAAGATTTGGCTTAGAATCGAAGCTGTCAAAGATCGGTCAAGTTACAAGGAGATTTCTGAAGAAAACTCAATTCACGGTCACGATAATACCTCACGGTCATGACCTATTCGCTTCAGAAATAGAAATCTGCCAATCAAAGGTTCACGATCATGAATCACATATCACGATCCTGACATGGATGAATTTCTGGTATTATCTTCTTAACTACCAACCGCCAGATAAGCATAACCAACCACCGTCAACTACCAACGAAAAGACACTTATCAGGAGTCAACCAATCATGAAAAGGTGCCTATCCATTGTGGATTGAATCAAAGACTCTCAACCAATCACATTGAAGAGATGCAATCTTTTCTCTAATGGATGTAAGGGCTCCAATTCCTCAACAATTTCATGGGATCCAAGTGCATCAGCAGTGTATTAGATTAGTGTGGCATTAGAATTAGAAAAAGTGAGAGATATAGCATGTGTAGTTAGAATCGCTACATTCCAAAGTGTTAGCGAGTAAATGTTTTAGTGATTCGAATCCTTATTTCGATCACTAGATTTCTCTATATTCTTGAGCGATTATTGTATAAGTGTACTTGCAAATCACTTATAAATAAAAGTTTTCGTTCTTCAATATTCGTTTATTCGATATTATTGAACATCTGAGTGTGTTGAACCGGTTTGTTAGATTAGTCTAGTGCGTCGTAACATCTTCGTTGATCTTGCACAATTTCTCTGCTATACTTGTCTGTAGTGAAAATCTAGGTATTGATAACACCTACATTTATTTGTGAACAAGTTTTTTGGCGCAGTTATTAGCCAATAGTTCATGAGATTTTGGAACAATTATTGATTAAACTTAGTAGTAGAAAAGTGGTGAACAAGTTTTTGGCGTCGTTGCCGGGGAAGGCAATTGCGTTTTAAAGTTATCGTTGGAGAAGATAATTGTGTTCTAGAGATTAAGCATAGTTTTATATTTTATTTAGATTTATCTTTATTATTATTTTGCTATTTTGTTAGTAACATATTTTTCTTGCTTATTCATTGAGTTTTCTTTCTAGCAGGTGTATGCCAAGTACACATAGTTCGGGGGAGAGTTTGGCATCTTTCGAATCAGAAAGAGAATGATTTGGTAGGTTAAGGAAACAAAATTATAAGAGACAAGAGAGAAGGATGGCTCAAGTTGAAACCCAAACCCAAACCCAAACCCAAACCCAAATCCTAATCCTGATCCGAATCAAGATGAAGATCCACCTCAACCAAGGCTTATGGATTATGTTATCCTGACCATCAATGGTAAAAATCAAGGAATTGCTAGACCGCCAATTTATGCACATCAGTTTGAAATAAAACCAGCATTACTTCAGATGATTAGCAACAATGTGCAATACTATGGTCTACCCAATGAAAATCCGAATTCCCACATTGCAAACTTTTTAGAAGTCTGTGATACTTTTAGAATGCCCAATATCCCTGAAGAAGCAGTTAAACTTCGCTTATTCCCCTTTCACTCTGTGATAAAGCCAAAGTTTGGTTGAATTCTTTACCCCCAAATTCTATCACTACCTGGAACCATTTAGCCCAAGCCTTTCTGAATAAATATTTCCCTTTAGCAAAAACCACAAGACTCATTAAAGAAATCACTTCCTTTACCCAGAAAGATAGTGAATCCTTATACAAAGCCTAGGAACATTATAAGGAACTTCAACGAGTTTGTCCTCATCATGGTTTACCTTAGAACATTATTCTACAAACTTTCTACAATGGAATAAATCATGCAACAAGAGGAACAATTGATGCTATGGCTGCGGGATCTCTTATGAAGAAAACTAGTCAAGAAGCTTTTGAACTTTTGGAAGATATGGCAAGCAACAATAGTATATGGCCAGTGGAGAGAGCA
>CATIWQ010040809.1:0-37475 GCA_949673415.1 Euphorbia schlechtendalii
CTTTCATGTTAACTTTAAGAGTGATTTCAGGGTTAACAAGTTGTGTATAATCGCTTGATATGTGATTATAACGCTATTTAGTGAGCCAACATTTTTGGAATGGTAACTTGCTAAATATGGTTATGTGAGAGCGACCCGTACTAAGCATAGAATTATAGTTATCCAGGTTCTTATAAGTGTCATAATTCATTTACCCTAGAATTAGAAAAGTCATTTCATGTGTTATTCTACGGTGAATTATTGAATATTGCGGCGTCTAGAACCGTATTTGTTGAAGTTATCTAGTGTACGAATTATTCTTGATGATTTTGCATGTTTTTCTCTACTAAACTTGTTCTTAGGAAATATCTATAAATTTTACATCTTCTCTAGTCTGTTCATACATCAGTCTATCATCCAAACCCTCCAATCAAAATTACCTATTTTCGTTTAACCCGTAACTCTAGTTGGTTTTTAGAACCGAATTCCTTCCCTGTGGGATCGATATCTTTTAAAACTACATCGAAATTGTATACTTGCAATGGTCACCATTTTTGTATTTTGATAAGCGGTATTGACAACACCTGTTCATATTTTGAACTTTTATCTTATCGGTAGAAAAGTGGGGAACAAGGTTTTTGGCTTCATCAGTGAATATAAGCCCTCTAAATTAGTAAAAACCTTGGGATCAAGTTTTTGGCTCCGTTGCCCGGGATAAGCCTTTCGAAATGAGCATAGCCAAAATCTGTCGATCAATGTGCGTACCCAATTATACAACTCCTCAAATGTGTCTCCAATCTGGCATTAGCTCTAATGGTATGGATAACTAACTCATATTAGTTAAGGCATTAACCCCATCTAGTCTCTTGACCAAACACATGTTAAGGGAAAGCATGTTGTACATGTCCTTACATCTTTTAATAAGGTTTGTATCACGACTTATGACGGGAAGACAATATACCACCTTAATATTGTTGTAGGGATTTTATTAGTGCCACTGATCTCGCCCTAGTCTAGGTCTTATTGTTAGACATGATGTATACACTAGAGGCAATTAGGGTGATATGTTTTTATTAGCTATAATGTACAAACAATTTTGAATTATTAATAATAATCAAAGGCATTTTGTTACTTATCAGTGCTTCTTTTTAACTGTATCTCGCTGGTATCATATATATTTGGATATGTATATGCACATTGATGAAATGAAGTACGTGACTAATTCGTAACGTAAAAGTGCAAGGACATAGTGGGAGCTATGTGCAATGAGAACTGCACATACGTGTTACTATGAATAGTCTAAATATCCCTAGTCATAGTTCCATTGAGACTGGACATTAATGGAGTGGATAGACTAGCATGTGTAGGCTTACTCCTTGGATTAGTTCCAAGCGACCGATCTCACGATCTCAAGGTGGTACCTTGAGTTAACACATGAATGTATTCAGGTAATGCATTAGAGACCTCCATAAGAAAGACACTCGGAAATAACTATATCCATGTATTAGTGTCATATCTTATTGTAGTAGAAGTATGAGTATTATCAGACCTGAGATACCGGTTACCTTATGTAGGAGTTGCTATAATTTGGGTCATACTTATTCATACCCTGGCGATCAGGATGACACTGGTGATTACAGCGATTATCACATGTTGATAAGCTGTGTAGTTAAGATGGGATCCATCGCTCCTGATATATTAATATAATGGAGATGTACCTTAGGGCCCCTTGTTGAAGTGATACACTCATAAACCTCTGATAGGAGTATACGATTGATGGAACGGGTTTCTAGTCAATCAAGATACAAAGCTGCTGAATGGTGTTCTTCGTGAACAAGTCTAATTCCAGGATAGCTACGGCTATTGCATGAGATGACACTTAATCCGAGCTCAATAAATTGGATGGTAATTAACTTGATGGAAGGAGTGTATTGTACTGGTTACTACTGTAGAATCGGATCAAGTCACAGGCACGTGATGTTCCAAGTATCGAGGGATCATACGTCTTTGCTAGAAAGCCCATTTGATCGTCTAGAGCTATTGGGTTCCAAAACGGTCTGGAACACTAAGCCTAAAGGTTCCCAGAAGAGAAGCCAAGTTTAGGGTAACCTCTAGTGGTACTATACTTTGGGATCCTATGAGGTTACACTTTGGGTCTTTATTGGACCATGTAACGAACCTATGGACTGGGACTATATCGAAAATACAAGTTGTGAAATCAGTGAGAGGAATTATTAACTGGTTAAACCGAATTAATAATTCAAAGGAATAATGAAAAGATAGGGAAAATAGTCAAAGCGAACAAGGGAATTTTTCCATTGCAAGTGGGCCCCGAAAAGAAGACTGGTTGTTTTAGGTGGGGCCCACGTAGCTGCCGCGCGAGCTGAAAAGCTCTTAAGCTGCTAGTGCACGGGGCAAGCCCATGGCAGTGCTTGCGCGGATCATAACTTGCGGCATATAAGGGAAACCCGTGCGCGGGTCAACCCGCGGGTCATCATGACCTGCGCGGTTGATCCGTTATACATGTGATGGGTTTATCCCATCCCATGTAGAGTTAGAGGGGGAGTTTAACACTCCCCCATTTTTCCCTATAAATAGGCTTTCATAGCCTCATTAATTCATACACACCAAAAAGCTTTAAGCTTCTTTTCTCTCTGATTTCTTTCTCCTCTTCTTTTGTTGTGCAAGATCCTCCACGAGTTTCTCCAAAAAAATTGAAGAGTTCTTTTAGAAGGCTCTAAATTTAAGTGAGTCTTCTATTTTGGTTTTGGGTTGATTTACAAGTAGTCAAGCAACTGATGTCAATCGACGGGTTCTACCTCTCTGAGGTTTTGGTTAGTAAGGATCCGTGTGGATCAAATCATAGAGACTTTCCTATTTTGGAGGCTTGTGCTGTAAGAATTACTCGAAAAGGAACACTGTTCGCCACTTTTCTACTGATAAGTTTAATTGCTTGTTCGCAAGATTTTGGCTATACTCGTTTCGAAAGGCTTATCCCCAGTAACGGCGCCAAAAACTTGTTCGCGTTAAAGTATTGGTGTTGTCAATACCACTTATCAAATAGAAAAATGATGATAACTGCAAGTATACAGTTTCGATGTAGTTTTAAAAGATATCGATCCCACAGGCAACGAACCAGCTCTAAAGATCAATAAGAGAAATAGAATAAAAGAAAATAAAATAAATGATTTTATTTTAGTTGGGTAGGATGGGATATGATGGTGGATAAATGTATATAGATCAGAGTAGAAGAAATCAGTATAGATTATTCCTACGAACAACTATAACAAAGAAAACATGCAAAATCAACAAAGATATTACATACACTAGACTAATTTAACAAATTCAGTTCTAGATATTCAGATATTCAATTATTCACTGCAGAGCAATAAATGAAATGACTTTTCTAAATCTAGTGCAAACGAATTAAGACGATTATATAAACCTGGATAACAATACTACTATGCTTAGTACGGGGTCGCTCTCACATAGCCACATTTAGCAAGTTACCATTCCAATAATGTTGGCTCACTAAATAGCATTATAATCACAGATCCAGTAATTATATACAATCTCGTTAATCCCAAAACTACTCTTAAATTTAACTCAAAAGTATATAACTTGATTAATATAAAAGACTCAACACGAAATACACATTATGACACATAGACATATCATAAACTTCGAAATAAAAAGTATAAGTAGAAAAAAAAGTAGAGTTGTAAGGTTTGCAAGTGAAAGCTAAAGTTGATCAAACTGTATCCACTCTTTAATGGGAGTCATCAATTCCTGCAATGCCTGCTTCTACTTTGAATCCGATCTCTACTCGTACCGAACCTCCGCTAGGATGCTATTCTTTGTGAATGTTGAACAAACGAATATTGAAGAATGAAAAATTTTATTGATAAGTGATTTGCAATTACACTTATACAACAATCACTCAAATATGTAGAGAAATCTAGTGATAAAAATAGGGTTCGAATCACTTATATATTTTCTCGCTAACTTAGAATGAAGGAACTCTACACGATTTTTCTCTCTATCTAAACACCATATATGCCACTCTCACTCTCTCTACCACCCATTCGACAAAATTGGTGAGGTTTGGAGCCCTATTTATAAAGTATGAAGGGTTGCATCTATCCATATGAACAGTTGTGTCCATTGGTGAAAGATTGCATCACTTCATTGTGATTGGTTAAGAAGCTTTAATCTTATTCACAATGGATAGGCATCTATTCATGATTGGTTGACTTCTGATAAGTGTCTTTTCGTTGGTAGTTGATAGCGGTTGATCATTCTTATCTAACGGTTGGTAGATAAGAAGATTTGACTAAAAAACCATCCAAGTCGTGACCGCGATATACAAGTCACGACCGTGAATCTTTATTTGACAAATTTTTGTTGCTGAAGTGTATCAAGTCGCGACTGCGAATTGTTGTCACGTCCGTGAATTGTGTTTTTCTTCAAAATTCTTCTTGTAACTTCATCGATCTTCGACAGCTTCGATCCTAAGTCAAATCTTTAAGTTCCATACATCTTTTCGCACATTTTTCACTCTTTTTACATAGAATTCCACTTTAGATCATTTTACTCCCAATATTTACCTAGTATCTGCATTTGCACCAAAAACAACTGCATACCACGTGAAATCTTTTATATGAAGTATAAAAATGACTTAAACTATAGTGTTTAGTGTGCAAAATTATATTGATAATAAGTGTAATTATACACTTATCAAACACAGCTACCAAAAGAAAGATCTAGCACTCATCAACTAGTAATGCTTTAATCTTTAGATGCTGGGTTTCTTTTATATGTTTTATAAACCTAAAAGCATCTATAGAACATTTTAACCTAGATTATATCAATTATGGTATGCTTAGGAGATCCTCAAGTTAATTTTAAGTTTTTGAATTTCCACCTTGCAACCTATGCATGTTCAATTACTGTTTTGATTAACCAACACCTATGAGGTCACACACTTTGGGTCTTTATAGACTGGGTCTGTGTCGAGAATATTGAGAATGTCGAGATCATCAGATGTATTATTAATTGGTTTATGCATAACCTAGACTATTGAGAATATAGAGAATGTCGAAATCGACCCTCACCTAAACTAAGTTTGTGCATGACCTTAATCTAGTTATCACATCATTTTCTATAACAGGAATTGAAACCTAAGTCATGCTTAGCATACTTTAATCAATTCATAGAAAATATCATTTCAACATATTATAATAAATCATGCATAGCATAAGGCAAGCTCTGATACCACTGCTAGTTAATCAAGACAGTAATTGAACATGCAACGTTGCAAGGTGGAATTTCAAAACTTAAAATTAACCTAAAAGATCTCCTAAACATGCCATGATTGATATAATCTAAGTTGAAACATTCCGTAGATGCTAATAGGTTTATAAAACTTATAAAAGAAACCTAGCATCTAAGTTAAGAACATTACCAGTTGATGCATGCTCTCTCTTTCCTTTGGATGCGGCGTTCCCTTAGAGCAATTTGGTAGAACTCCATTAGCATTAGCCTCTAAACTAGGATAGCCTCTACGATTGATCCACATGGATCTTCTCTAACCAAAACTTTCATTGAGGGAGAACCCATTGGTAGACAGCATTTGCCAGACAGCTCGAAGACCAACTCGAAAATATTAACTGAGAAGGCTCACTTGAAAATAAAAAGAGCCTTCTAAAGAATTCTTCATTGCTTAGAGAAACTCGTGGAGGATCTCCAAAAATCTCGCGAAGAAAAGATGTCAAACTCAGAGAGAAAGCTTGAGCTGAAGTACGGAATAAGGTAGAGGGGAGTTAAAAACTCCCCTCAATTTCCAATGATGGATGGGAAAAATCCCATCCCACAAACCAGGTCAGCCTCGTAGATCCTAGGACCCACAGGCTGACCTAGGTATCCTTGCCACAAGGCAAGCCCTAATGGGCTTACCTTATGTCGCAAGCCTAGCTTGCAGGTTTTCCCGCATGGTAGGCTTGCGAGAGCACTTACGGACCTGCACGACAGACCCGTACAAGCGCTGCCATGGGCGACGCTTGTGGGCCTGCTACCCGCTGGCACGCTCGGGCTAGCGGCCCACAAGATTTTAGCTTGTGAGGTAGCCGCACAGGCCCCACATAGAAAATCTCGTGTTCTTTTGGGGTCCACTCGCACAGGAAAATTCCCTTAATTCACTCTTTGCAATTTTCCCAATTTTCTCCTTTATTCCTTTTCATTATTAATTTAGTCCAACCAATTAATAATACATCTGACGATTTCAACATTCTCAATATTCTCGGCATAGACTCAGTCTATAAAGACCCAAAGTGTGTGACCTCATAGGTTTTGGTTAATCAAGACAGTAATTGAAAATGCATAGGTTGCAAGGCAGAATTCAAAAACTTAAAATTAAATTAAGGATCTCCTAAGCATGCCACGATTGATATACACTAAGTTAAAGCGTTCCATAGATGCTTTTAGGTTTATAAAATATATAAAAGAAACCTAGCATCTAAAGATTAAAGCATTACTAGGTGATGCGTGATTGATCTCTCTTTTGGTAGCGATATTCCCTTTGAGCAATTTTGATGGCATAAGCTTTCAAACTAGGAGAGCCTCTATGATTTGATCCTATGATTTGATCCACATGGATTTTCACCGACCAAAACCTTGAAGAGGTAGAACCCATCAATTAACAGTAGTTGCTAGACCACTCGTAAATCAACCAGAAAACCAAAACCGAAAGCTCACTTAAACATAGAGCCTTCTAAAAGAACTCTTCAATTTGTTAGGAGAAACTCATGGAGGATCTCGCACAATAAAAGAAGAGGAGAGTAGAAATCAGAGAGAAAACAAGCTTAAAACTTTTTGGTGTGCGTGTAAATAATGAGAGGCCTTGAAGCCTATTTATAGGGAAAAAGGGAGAGTGATAGACTCCCCCTCGAAATCTACATGGGATGGGACCCATCCCATGTATAGCGGGTCAACCGTGCGTGCATAGCTACCCATGGGTTGACCCGCGGTTGCCACAAGGCAAGCCTTAGTGGCTTTGCCTTGTGCTGCAAGCTACGGCTTGCGAGCTTACTCGCAGCCCATGCTGCAAGCAAGCGCTACCTTGCTACAGCCCGCTAGCGCGTGGGCTGCCCCCGCGCGCTAGTGATCCACGAGCCCGTTAGCTCACAGGGCAGCCACGCAGGCCCCACTTTGAATAACCCGTGTTCGTTTTGGGACCCACTCGTAACAGGAAAATTCCTTGCTCGCTTCGTGCAACCTTTTTCCCTATCTTTTAATTATTTATGTTAATTATTAATTTGATTAAATCAATTAATTATTCTTCTCACTAATTTCACAACTTGTATTTTCGATACAGACCCAGTCTGTAGGTTCTTTACATGGTCCAATAAAGACCCAAAGTGTGTGACCTCATAGGATCCCAAAGTATAGAGCCGCCAGAGGTTAACCTAAACTTGGCTTCTCATTTGGGAACCTTTAGGCTCGGTGTTCCAGATCATTATGGAACCCGACAGCTTTAGATGATCAAATTGGATTTCTAGCAAAGGCGTATGATCCCCCGATACTTGGAACGTCACGTGCATGTGACTTGATTCAGTTCTGCAGTAGTAACCAGTACAATACACTCCTTCCATCAGGTTAAGTACCATCCAGTTTATTGAGCTCGGGTTAAGTGTCAGCTCATGTAATAGCCATAGCTATCCTAGAATTAGACTTATCCACGAAGTACACCACTCAGCGATTTTGTATCTTGATTGATTAGAAACCCGTTCCATCAATCGTATACTCTGATCAGAGGTTTATGAGTGTGTAACTTCAACAAGGGACCCTAATGTACATCTCCATTATATTAGTATATCAGGAGCGATGGATCCCATCTTGACTACACAGCTTACCAACATGTGATCATCACTATACTCGTAATCACCCGTGTCATTCTGATTGCCAGGGTATGAATAATTATGACCCAATGTATAACAACTCCTACATAGGGTAACCGATATCTCATGTTTGAGGATGCTTGTACTACTACTACTACAATAAGAAATGACACCAACACATGGATATAGTTATTTCCGAGTATCTTTCTTATAGTGGTCTCTAATGTACTACCCGAATACATTTATGTGTTAACTCAAGGTACCACATTCAGCTCGTGAGATTGGCTGCTTGGAACTAATCCAAGGAGTAAGCCTACACATGCTAGTCTTTCCGCACCATTGTTATCCAGTCTCAATGAAACTACGATTAGGGACATTTAGACTATTCATAGTAACACGTATATGCAGTTCTCACTCCACATAGCTCCCACTATATCCTTGCACTTTTACGCTATGAATTAGTCATGGAATTTGTTTCATCAATGCGCATATACATATTCAAACATATATAATTCCAACGAGATACAATAAATAAAAAGCACTGATAAGTAACAAAGATGCCTTTGATTATTATCAATAAATTAAAACTGTTTGTACATTATAGCTAATAAAGACATATCATCCTAATTACCTCTAGGGCATACAACATGTCTGACAATCTCCCACTTGCACTAGAGCCAATTGGCCATGTGCTTTATACCATAGTAGTTAACATTCTAGTCATGTTGAACCTAAGTCAATGGTTTGGTTAGCCCATCCGCTAGATTCTGATCCGTTGGGACGTATTCTAAACTTATATCTTTTCTGGCTACTATCTCTTGAATGAGATGGTATTTACTAAGTGCATGTCCATTTTTCTAGCGAGACCGTGGTTACTTTGCTTGAGCAATAGCCCCATTGTTATCGCAATGAACCGCTATCAGATTTATAATGTTGGACACCACATCGAGATAACCAATAAATACCTTAAGCCAGAAAACTTCATTAGCCACTTTTGAAGCAGCTATGTACTCAGATTCTATGGTTAAATCAACCGTCATATCCTATTTAAAACTCTTCCAAACAATTGCCCCTCAAGTAAACATAAACACATAACCTGACTAGGACTAATAATCATCCCTGTCAGGTGAGATCACCTTCTCCATATACTAAAAACATATCCTTAGTCCTGAGTAAGTACTTGAGGATAGTTTTAACGGCTGTCTAGCGCTTCTCACCTGGGTCAGATTGAAATCTACTTGTAACGCTCAATACATGTGAGATGTCAAGCCGAGTGCATACCATAGCATACATGAGGGACCCAAACTCTGAGGCATAGGGTATTCCATTCATGTGCAATCTCTCTTCTTGTGTTCTCGGACACTCAGATTTAGAAAGGTTAATCCCGTGAGATATAGGGAGATAACTTTTTCTTGACTGCTCAAAGTTAAATCTAGCCAAAACCTTATCTTTGTATGTACTTTGTGAAAGACCTAGCAGCCTTTTGGATCTATCTCAGTAAATTTTAATAACAAGTATAAAACCTACTTCTCCAAGTTTTTTCATGGAGAACATCTTTGACAACCATGTATTAACTGTCTGAAGAAAATGAATATCGTTTTGTATTAATAATATGTTATCGACATATAATACAAGGACAACGATCACACTCCCACTAGCCTTTTTATATACACAGGGCTCATTAGAGTTCGATACAAAACAATTTCTTAGACTGTCTCATTGAACCTAATATTCCAACTCCTCAATGCTTGCTTAAGTCCATAAATGGACTTCTAAAACTTGCATACCTTAGAGCCATCCTTAGATGTGAAATCATCAGGTTGTGTCATAAACACATCCTTGTCTAGATTCCCGTTAAGGAATGCTTTTTTCACATCCATCTACCAAATCTCATAATCATAATGAGCGGCGATGGCAAGGAGTATCCTGATAGAATATAGCATGGCCACCGGTGAAAATGTTTCATCATAGTCAATGCCTTTTTTTATTGTACCCTTTTACAACTAGCCTTGCTTTATAGGTAACTTTGTTACCGTCCATGTCGGTTTTCTTCTTGAAAACCCACTTGCATCCTATGGGCTGGATCCCACTTGGAGCATCAACCAAGTTCCAGACTTGATTTTCATACATGGAGTCCATCTCCGATCTCATGGCTGAAAGCCACTTATCAAATTCTAAGCCATCCATTGCTTCCTTGTAATTCTTGGGCTCATCATCTTCCATAAGGAAGAGATGTTTATCATCAGTGATGACAAACCCATATCGCTCGGGAGCGATTGGAGCCCGACCTGACCTACACAATGTGGTTGTTATAATAGGGTGTTCCATGCACTATCTTATGTAATAGGTTTAGGTATAATCAGTTGATTGTTTGTTTGATCTACTTGAGTGCCTAACTCAAGAATGCTCCCACTAGCTTTCGCAAGTATATGCTCGTTCTCGTGGAATTGAGCATTTATGGAAACAAGGACTTCCTATTCCTTGGGATCATAAAAGGTATACCCTATAGTCTCCTTAGGGTAACCTACAAACAGACATCGATCGGACTTAGCACCGAGCTTATCTGAACTTATCCTTTTTAACATATGTTGGAAATCCCCAAACTCTCACGTGAGAAAGAGCAGGTTTCTTACCATACCAAAACTTGTATGGAGTTTGATCAACTGATTTAGAGTGCACTCTATTTAGTATATAAACTGCGCTTTGAAGTGCATAACCCCAAAAGGGTCTGCTGAGTTCTACTTGGCTCATCATGGACCAAATCATATCGAGTAGGGTTCGATTTTTCCTTTCTGACACTCCATCGTGTTGGGCTATATAAGGAGGTGTCCATTGGGATAAGATACCATTATCCCTTAGATAATCCTGAAACTCCTAGCTTAAGTATTAACCACCTCAAACAGATCAAAGGGTCTTCATACTTTTCCCAAGATATTTCTCTACTTCAGTTTTGAATTCTTTAAAAGCATCAAATCTTTCAGACTTGTACCTCATAAGGAACAAATAACCATATCGCGAGTAATAGTCAATAAAGGTTATGAAGTAGACGAAACCCTCATGTGTCTTAACACTCATTGGACCACATATATCGGAATGTATTATTTCCAAAGTACTAGTGGCACACTAACCCTTTCCTTTGAAAGGTTTCTTAGTCATCTTCCCTTTTAAATAAGGTTCGCACACACTATAGGAAGCCCATTCCATTGGGCATAAGTCTCCACATTTGTGTAACTTAGTTAAGAGAGTCTCATTTATGTAGCCTAGACGATAATTCCATAAGTATGAAGATTTCTCATTATCTAATGTCAATTTCTTAAACAATGTTCATATTTAGAATTTCAATTTTAGTATCTAGAACATATATGTCATTCAAAGATATTCCATAAGCATAAAGAATATTATCACACTGAATTTGACATTTATTATGAGAAAATAACATTTCAAATCCTTCTATTTCCAGAAGTGCAACAGAAATAATATTCTTAGTGGTAGCTGGAATATAATAGCAATTGTTCAAAACTAAAACTAGACCACTAGGTAAACGAAGGCTATATGTCCCTATAGCTGTTGCAGCAACCCGTGCTCCATTTCTAACTCTTAGGTTCATTTCCCTCTTAGTAAGCCTCCTACCATTTTGCAATCCCTGTACAAAAGTACTGATATGAGTACCACAACTAGTATCTAATACCCAAGTAGACTCATAGGGAATTGTAGAGAAACTCTCTATCATGTACATACCTAAAGTAGATGCCTGACTTGGCTTCTTCTTCACTTGTTCAGAAATCTGAACCTTGCAATCCTTCTTCCAGTGGCTGGCCTTTCCAAATCGGAAGTAGATATTTGCAGTTCCTTTATTTTTATTCTTCTTACTGATTTTCTTCTTGGCACTCAAACCCTTTCCAATATGGGACCCATCCTTGGAAGGCTTGGTTTTCTCAACCAAAAGTACAGCGTTGGGATCCTTTCGAATCTTAGGCTCTACTATTTTCAGCATGTTAACCAATTTAGGTAGCGTGGAATCAATGTTTTTCATGTAATAATTAGTCACAAATTGTGAATAAATATCAGTTAATGAAGCAAGAATCAGATCCACACATAATTCATGATTCATTACAAAACCTAGTCAAGTCAGCTTCTCTATATAACCCAATAGTTTAAGAGCATGCTACAGTGCTGAAGTGCCAGCCTGCATCTTCATTCCGAATAAGAGTCTTAACGTATCATATCTCTCGGATCTGGCTTGCTTTGAAAAGAGCTTACGAAGATGGATAACCATGGTATCGAGATCCATGCTCTCATGCTGTTTCTGAAGCTCAAAATTCATTGTGGCCAACATTATACATGCTGCTATTTCAATATCCTTTCTGTGCTTATCCCATGCCTCATGTTCATTAACATCGGTCTTAACATCAGGCTCATCAAGGAGGGGCTCATCTAAAACATAAGCTATCCTTTCGGATCTGAGGACTATCCTCACCGCCCTAAACCAATCAGTAAAGTTCGGACCATCTAATTTGTTATCAAGAATTGAGTGAAATTCATTATTCAACCTAGATATAAGATAGAATTTGTTTAGACATTAGCATATGTACATGCATTGAATATAAGGTCTTTAATTAAACACATAATTTCCTACTATTTTATCGACATTTAAATAGCCCCTTCTATTCAAATTCTGGAAATATTGGTCGAACTAATTTTCCTTAGTATGTAGCATCCATAGCTATTCATCATGACCCCACTATCACAAGTCAAGTCATAATAATATAACCATGGTTGGAACCCATCTATTTGCATCTCTTGCAATTGCTAATCTATTTGAGTTCTCTTTCTCGAGACGTGCGTACCCAATTGTACGACTCCTCAAATGTGTCTCCAATTCAGCATTAGCTCCAATAATATTGACAACTAACCCTCTTTGGTTAAGGTACTAACCCCATCTAGTCTCATGACTAAGCACATGTTAAAGGAAGGTATGCTGTACATGTGCTTACATCCATTAATAAGGCTCGTATCACGACTTATGACAGGAAGAAATTTTTCCGCCTTAATATTGTTGTAGGGATTTCATTGGTGCCACTAGTCTTGCCCTAGTCTAGGTCTTATACGATAGATATGATTATGAAATAATAATTCCGGGCTATTAGGAATTATTAACTCTATGGGAACATGCTCTGACTGGTATATCATGATCATTCCATTATGCCAAGACTCCACATAGCACGCAAAACAAACAAGGTCCATGTTTAAGTTTTTACACCTATGTTTACATTTTTTAATTTTAACAACTTAAACCACATTTGTAAAACCATATGCAGAATAAATTAGCATACTAGAAATTGACTAAGTCATAAACATCCCTTGGGTATACTTGAATCTAAAACCGATGGTAACTTCCAGGTAGGAGAGGCTCCCTTAAAGTGAATGAGCAGCCTTGTCCTTTCCTTACCAAAATTACCACGAGCACTTTGATTCGTTATACCACGGATAATTATGATTTAAAGATTTCGTTCTTTGATTAAGTGAAGTACGGGATGACCCTTAATTAAAACATTTACCCATGTGCTAAAACATTGCTAATTTTATATGATAATCACCTAGACTAAGTTTGAGCAAAACCTTAATCTAGTTATCACATTATATTCTATAATAGGAATTGAAACCTAAGTCATGCATAGTAGACTTAAATTAATTCATAGAAAATTAACTTAAGAATCTCCTAAGCATGTCATGATTGATATAAACTAAGTAAAAACGTTCCATAGATGCTTTTAAGTTTATAAAACATATAAAAGAAACCTAGCATCTAAAGAGTAAAGCATTACCAGTTGATGCATGCTTGATCTCTCTTTTGGTAGCGGCGTTCCCTATGAGCAATTTCGAATGGCACAAGCTATCAAACTAGGAGAGCCTCTATAACATGATCCACACGGATCTTCACTGACCAAAACCTCGAAGAGGTAAAACCTATCGATTGATAATAGTTGCTAGACCACTTGTAAATCAACTCGAAAACCAAAACCGAAAGCTCACTTAAACTTAGAGCCTTTTAAAAGAACTCTTCAATTTGTTTGGAGAAACTCGTGGAGGATCTCGTACAACAAAAGTAGAGGAGAGTAGAAATCAGAGAGAAAACAAGCTCAAAGCTTTTTAGTGTGTGTGTGTAAACAATGAGAGGCTTTAAAGCCTATTTATAGGGAAAAAGGGGGAGTGATAGACTCCCACTAAGACTCTACATGGGATGGGATAAATCCCATCCCATGTATAGCGTGTCAACCACGTGGACATAAGCACCCACGGGCTGACCCGCGACTGCCACAAAGAAAGCCCTAGCGAGCTTGCCTTACGTCGCAATCTGCGACTTACTGGCTGCCCCCATGTATTAGCGATGAGCCCATTGGCTCGCGGGGCAACCGCGTAGGCCCCACTTTGAAAAACCCGTGTTCGGTTTGGGGCCCACTTTCAACGGGAAAAATCCCTTGCTTTCTTCGTGCAACCTTTTTCCCTATCTTTTCATTATTTTTGTTAATTATTAATTTCATTAAATAAATTAATAATTCTTCTCACTGATTTCACAACTTTTATTTTCAGTACAGACCCATTCTATAGGTTGTTTACATGGTTTGATAAAGACCCAAAGTGTGTAACCTCATATGATCCCAAAGTATAGAGCCGCTAGAGGTTAACCTAAACTTGGCTTCCCGTCCGGGAACCTTTAAGCTCAGTGTTCCAGATCATTATGGAACCTGATAGCTCTAAACAATCAAATGGGCTTTCTAGTATAGGCATATGATCCCGCGATACTAGGAACGTCACACGCTTATGACTTAATTCGGTTTTGCACTAATAACCAGTACAATACACTCCTTCCATCAAGTTAAGTACCATCCAGTTTATTAAGCTCGGATTAAATGTCAGCTCATGTAATAGTCGTAGCTATCCTTGAATTAGACTTGTTCACAAAGTACACCACTCAGCAATTTTGTATCTTGATCGATTAAAAACACATTCCATCAATTGTATACTCTGATTAGAGTTTTATGAGTGTATCACTTCAATAAGGGGTCCTAAGGTACATCTCCCATTATATTGCTATATCAGGAGCGATGGATCCCATCTTGATTACACAGCTTACCAACATGTGATGATCGTTATACCCGTAATCACCCTTGTCATCCTGATCGCTAAGGTATGAGTAAGTACGACCCAAAGTATAGCAACTCCTAAATACAGGTAACCTTATGTAGGAGTTGATATACTTTGGGTTGTACTTACTCATACCCTGCATTCAGGATGATACGGGTGATTACGGGTATAGCGATGATCACATGTTGGTAAGCTGTGTAGTCAAGATGGGATCCATTGCTCCTGATATAGCAATATAATGGGAGATGTACCTTAGGGAACCTTGTTGAAGTGACACACTCATAAACCTCTTATTAGAGTATAAGATTGATAGAACGAGTTTCTAGTCAATCAAGATACATAATGGCTAAGTGGTGTTCTTTGTGAACAAGTCTAATTCCAAGATAGCTATGGCTATTACATGAGCTAACACTTAATCCGAGCACAATAAACTGGATGGTACTTAACCTAATGGAAGGAGTGTATTATATTGGTTACTACTGCAGAACCAGATCAAGTCATAGGCACATGACGTTCCAAGTATCGGGGGATTATACACCTTTTCTAGAAATCCCAATTGATTGTCTAAAGCTATCGGGTTCCATATCAGTTTGGAACATGAGCCTAAAGGCTCCCGGATGGGAAGCCAAGTTTAGGTTAACCTCTAATAACTCTATACTTTGGAATCCTATTAGGTCACACACTTTGGGTCTTTATCAAACTATGTAGAGAACCTATAGACCAGGTCTATACCGAAAATACAAGTTGTGAAATCAGTGAGAAGAATTATTATTTGGTTGAACCTAATTAATAATTAAAAGGAATTATGAGAAAATAGGGAAAATTAATCAGAGCGAGTAAGGGAAATTTTCCCGTTACGAGTAGGCCCCAAAAAGAACACGTGGTTGTTCAAGGTGAGGCATGCGGCTGCCTTGCGAGCTGAAAAGCTAACGGGCTGCAAGCGCTGCCTATGGTAGTGCTTGCGTGAGCCATAAGCCCAAGCTTGGGGTAAATGAGGGAAGCTAGCACACGGGTCAGCCCGCGGATCACCCTAACTTGCGGTGATGACCCAATAAGCATGGGATGTGTTTATCCCATCCCATGTAGAGTTATAGGGGGAGTATAACACTCCCCCATTTTTCCCTATAAATAGGCTTCAAGCCTCCCATTATTCATAACACCAGAAAAGATTAGAGCTATTTTTCACTCTGATTCTACTCTCCTCTTCTTTTGTTGTGGGAGATTCTTCACGAGTTTCCCCAAACAAATTGAAGAGTTCTTATAGAAACCTCTAAGTTTAAGTGAGCCTTCGAAATTATTTTCGGGTTGATTTTTAGAGTAGTCTAGCAGCTGTTGTCAATTGATGGGTTCTACCTCTTTAAGGTTTTGGTCAGTGAAGATCCGTGTGGATCAATCATAGAGGCTCTCCTAGTTTGGAAGGTTATGTTGTCAGAATTACTCAAAGGGAACACCGCTACCAAAAGAGAGATCAAGAACGCATCAACTGGTAATGCTTTAATCTTTAGATGCTAGGTTTTTTTTATATTTTTTATAAACCTAAAAGCATCTATGGAACGTTTAAACTTATATCATTTCAATCATGGCATGCTCAGGAGATCCTTAGGTTAATTTTAAGTTTTGAAAGTCCACCTTGCAATGATTGCATCTTCAATTATTGTCTAACCAACAACTATACCATTCATTGATCGGGTGGCCCAAGGTGACGATGAAAAGTTTAGCTATCATCCATTCTCTTAACCTTAATACCCTCATCACTGTTTGGTAATGTGTTAAATGAGCACGTGAGTCTCTAGAACCCACATACTTCTCAAACTATGGCATTGCAATGTTTGGTATGAAGCTGTCTTCATCCCCAACTATCAGTTATGCAGGGTATGTATTCATTAGATGGCCACCGTGAGTGACCAAGAACTGTTGCCACAATTCCGCCATGCCTGGTTGTTGGAGAATAGCATTCCAAGTGCATGGATAGAAGCCATGTTGCCCTGGGGAAAGGTAGTTCCCCTGGGAGTTACTGCAAAATTGGGCAGCTGAGGGATAGTTTGGAACTATGAGGAAAATGGCTCACTCCAATTGGGAATAGATTGTTGAGAAACTCTGTAACATCCCCGGATCGGGAGTGTCATGGTAATAGTAACTATCAATAACTTATCAATTTACCATATTTCACATTAATACTTAAACAAATTTACTTTCAATATTCATATACAAAAACTCTAAATATTAGCAATATGCAAATTCTCGCTCCTCACACTAACTAGTACATGCCATTATTTTACAAACAAAAATGTTATATGAAAATAGTAATAATCCACCTTGGGTTTTTTCCTATTTGTACTCCTTAAGCTGAATCCACTGATACCACTTCGGTCTACACTATCTATAGAGCTTCTGAATCTGTGTATAGAAAAAACCAACACACTAAGCAATTTCCTTAGTGGTGTAAACTAATTCCAATTTCATAGAATTTACATAAAATATCATTTATTTATGATTAAATAAAATCATGATAACACATTTCGAAATTTCAATATACATATTTAAACACATAAAACTCATCTCCAAATGTTTTACTTATAGTCATAAATAATAATTTGCCCGAAGTAAACTAAGTATCATTAATGGTATTAGATACGAACGGCACAAAGCCCCGAAGTCGAATCTCCTAATAATGGCACAACGCCTAAAGCCAAAGCTCCTAATAATGGCACAAAGCCCGAAGCTGAAGCTCTTGAAATCAATAATCACAGTATTGGCACTAAGCCCCGGAGACAAAGCTCCAATTGTTTATACAGTACTGTACCCCCCTTTATTGGCGCCAATCTACCCGGACCCATTTTCTACTCGTTTACTAAGGGCAATAAATATATATAAAATTCTTATAATTTCAATATGGTACAATAAAAATAATTCAACACAAATTCATGTATTAAGGATCTCAAATCCTTAAATTTTCAATCACTAAATATCAATAAAACACAATAAAATTAACATTCATATTTTAAAGAAAATTTCCAGATTTCGTAACACGACTTCCCCTATATTTTTCTCCATTAAAACAACTTCAAATCAAAAAATTGTATTCTTAATATACCTATCCCTATGTCTCTACTTTTCAATGCCATAAAAGTCACAGAAATCCAATCAATATAGATCAAGTTATACTCAAAATACTGAACAGTGTGCAAACTGAAATTTTCCGAAAACAGTTTTCATGAATCAACTTCAAATGACAATTTCATGCAGTAAGAAGCCGAATCTCACAAAACTTCCTTCTGAACATATAAAATTCATCTTCTTCTAATATCAATAAATTCAAGAATCTCTCCAATAGGAGTAGTATAACATAAGAAAACATTAAAACAAAAACAGGGGTACAATCTGAAAATTTTCAGCAAAACCGAAAATTCAAAATTAGGGTACACAAACCTCTTTTAAGCTCTTCAATGGATTTCTTCCACCTCTTTCCCCTTTGATCTATCTATATTAGCTTCCTCTATAAAAATCATAATTAATTCTATCAAAATAATACTTAAATACATCTTCAAATACCTTAAATATGATTAATCTATCATGATCTATACTAATGGAACCTTAATTTCACTTACCCCCAATTCAGTTTACTATTCACCAAGAACTTAAAATTTGAAATTCTCTTCTTCTAGCTTTGATTCACTGAAATTGATGATGATAGAAGGCTTAGAGATTGATTTCTAACAAGGATTCGAAGTTGAAACGAAGAAATCGAAGTTTTTGAGGTTAGGACAATTTTGTAAGAAATGGGGTGAAGAAAGGAAGAGAAATGGAGAAATAGAAATGAAGGAGATGAAGTTTAGGCAGGAATCAAATGGAAATAATATAAAATATATATATGAAGTTACCATTTTGCCCTTAGTTCAATTATATTGCATACTTATCGCATTTTCTCGGTTGAATAGTCTTATAATCTCATAATTTAATTCCGTAAGAGAATAACATGCACATACAATTATAAGCTCTCATGATAGCTTATATATTCTCTCTTACGTGAATTATAATTATAGAAATTTTCAGTCTCAAGATGCATAATTACGGGTCAAAGTTTGACTGGTGGTCAAACTTCTCTCCATTTGACTATTACCGAACTTTAATTTTTTTTCTTATCATTCCTTTAATATTGTATCAATATACTGATATCAAAATTTAAAAATTTTGGGGTGTTACAATTCTTCCCCACTTAAGAATTTTCATCCTGAAAACTACCTGAGGTAAACAGTTGCAGATATTGAGTTCTCATTGCTTCCTCTGGTTCCCAAGTTGCTTTTTCAATCTTATGATTCCTCCATAAAACTCACACCAATGGAATAGATTTGTTTCTTAGTTTTTTGACTTCTCTTGCTAAGATTTAAAATGGTTCTTCTTCATACGTTAAGTCAGGATCAATGTTTACCACATCCGGTGATAAGACGTGTGAAGGATCTGATCTGTATCTTCTGAGCATGGAAAAGTGGAACACATTGCGAATCTTACCAAGATAAAGTGGTAATGCCAATCGATATGCCATTGGTCTAACTCTCCCAATCACTTCATAAGGGCCAATAAATCTTGAGCTGAGTTTGCCTCTTTTCCCAAATTGTAGAACTTTCCTCCATGGTGATACTTTAAGAAATACTTTTTCTCCGACTTCATACATGATATCTTTCCTTTTCAAATTAGTATAAGACTTTTGTCTGTCAAATGCAGCCTTCAATCTTTCTTGAATGAGTTTTACCTTTTCTTTTGTCCCCTCAATCAAATCCACACCCACGATCTTGTTTTCTCTAAGCTCGGTCCAGCATAATGGAGTTCAAAATTTTCTTCCATATAGTGCTTCATATGGTGCCATTTTGATGCTTGACTGGAAACTATTGTTATACGCAAACTCTATAAGAGGTAAGTACTTATCCCAACTTCCTTCGAATTCAATGGTATAGCTTCTCATCATGTCTTCCAATACTTGAATTAATCTTTCAGATTATCCATCAGTTTGAGGATGAAATGCAGTACTAAAATTCAATTTAGTACCTAAGGCTTCTTGTAACTTCTTCCAAAACCTCGAAGTGAATCTTGGATCCCGGTCAGAAATGATTGATAGAGGAACACCATGCAATCGTACTATCTCCTCTATATAAATCTAAGCCAGCTTATCTAGCGAATAATCCATTCTGACTAGAAGAAAGTGCACTGACTTCGTCAATCTATCAACAACAACCCACACCGCATCATGTTTCTTCTGAGTAAGAGGTAAAGATGTCAAGAAATCCATTGCAATCCTTTCCCATTTCCGTTTGGGAATTACTATTGGTTGTAACAATCTAAATGGAACTTAATGTTCAGCTTTCACTTCTTGGAAAATCAAACATTGGCCAACATAATTGGTAATATCTTTCTTCATTCCACTCCACCAATAATGCCTCTTTAACTCTTGATACATTTTGTTTGCTCCCGGGTGTATTGTATAAGGACTATTGTGTGCTTCAGTTAATATCTTTTCTTTAACTCCACATTATTGGGAACACATAGCCTTTCTTTGAAGTATAAGCATTCATCTCCCTGTATCGAGTAATTTCCTTTAATTCCAACTTGTGATCTTGCTCGAATAACTTTAAGTTCATCGTCTTCATTTTGTGCTTCTTTGATGTGTTGCAGTAAGACTGGTTGGACTTTCCATTCTGCAACTACGGCTCCATCATCTGTAAAAGTCAATCTTGTGTTCATAACCTTAAGCGCCATCATCATCTTCCTACTGAGAGCATCTGCTACAACATTAGCCTTTCCTGGGTGATATTCAATAACGCAGTCATAATCTTTAATGAATTCCATCCACCATCGTTGTCTCAAATTTAACTCTTTTTATGTTGGAAAATACTTCAAACTCTTGTGGTCAGTGAAGATATAACACTTCTCTCTATAAAGATAGTGTCGCCAAATTTTCAAAGCAAAGACAATTGCAGCCATCTCTAAATCATGAGTCGGGTAATTCTTTTCATGATTCTTTAATTGCCTCGAAGCATAGGCAATCACTTTCCCTTCTTGCATCAAGACACATCTAAGACCATTATGCGATGCATCACTGTAGATGGTATAATCTTTCCCCGGCTCTGGTTGTGCAAGTACAGGGCTTCTATCAATATAGTTTTTAACTTATCAAAAGTAACTTGACATTTTTCATTCCATTCAAACATTGCATTCTTCTGAAGTAATTTTGTCAATGGGGTAGCAATAACTGAAAATCCTTTTACGAATCTCCTGTAGTACCCTACTAATCCAAGAAAACCTCGAACTTGAGTAGTATTCTTGGGTGGTTTCCATTCCATGATGGCTTCTATCTTTTTAGAATCCATTTTAATTACTTCTTTCTGAAATAATGTGTCCCAAGAAGGAAACTTCTTCAAGCCAAAATTCGCACTTGCTAAACTTGGCATAAAGTTTACTGTCCCGCAAAGTTTAGAAGACTATTCGTAGATGATGATCATGTTCTTCTTTTAACTTAGAATACACTAAAATATCATCTATGAAAACCACTACAAACCTGTCTAAATATGAGTAGAAGACACGGTTCATAAGGTTCATAAATGCTACTGGTGCATTAGTAAGACCAAATGGCATCACCAAAAATTCATAATGTCCATATCTGGTTCTAAATGCAGTTTTTGGAATGTCTTCTTCTTTCACTCTCATCTGATAGTAACACAACCTCAAATCAATCTTAGAGAAGTATCTGGCACCCTTAAGTTGATCAAACAAGTCATCGATTCTTGGTAACGAATACTTGTTCTTCATTGTCAACTTATTTAGCTCCTGGTAATCAATACACAATCGAAGTGAATCGTCTTTCTTCTTCATAAACAACACTACAAGGTGATACACTTGGACGTATGAATCCTTTGTCTAACAATTCTTGCAGTTGAATCTTCAACTCTTTAAGCTCGGTAGGCACCATTCTATACGGTACTTTAGATACTGGTGCGGTACCTGATAACACGTTGATTGGAAATTCCACTTCTCTTTCAGGTGGCAAACTCGGTAACTCTTCTGGAAATACATCAGGAAATTCACAAACGGTTGGAATGTCTTGTAGTTTCAATTCCTCCATTTTAGATACAAGAGAAAAAATTAGGAAGGCTTGACATCCATTCCTAATAATTCTCCTAGCTTTCATAGAAGAAACAATGTTAGAGAGATAATCTGATCTCTCTCCAATGATGACAATAGGACATTTCATATATACTTTGTTTACTATCATATTATGCCTTAAAGGATCTGTCAGTTCAACATTTTCTCCTAGTTCTTCTACAAATAACCCCCCCTTTTTTAGCTAATGTAGAGCATATGTATGAATGAGTTGAACCTGGATCTATCAATGCATGAACATCATTGTCAAAGAATGAAAATTTACCAACGATAACTTTTGTGGAATCTCGAGTCTCTGGTCCACGGATCGCATAGCTTCGTGCCATCCCACCTGGTCTAGCACCTTGTTATGCTCTAGGAGCTATATCATTTCCAGTAGTCATACTAGCACTTCCTCTTCCCCTACCACGACCACTTTGCATTGTAGGAACAAGAGCTATAGTTAGTGCAGATATAGTAGTTCTTTCCTGAGGATAGTTTGCAATAAAATGATCCTTTGAACCATACATAAAACATCTTTTTCCTAATTTCCAACATTCACCCATATGTTTCATTCCATAATGAGGACACTTTGGTATATCCCCTCTATCTCTACCAAAAGATGGGTTAGCCACTGATCCAGCACTGGAAGTTTGTCATTGTGAAAACCCTCTGTAGTAAGATTGTGTTTGTTCAGAAGTTCCCTTCGATTTCTTACTAGGTAGAGGTTGTGAACTTGCTTGACCCTGTGACCCTTTCTGAAATCCTGATAGTTTAGCCATTCTCTGTTGTGTACTCAAATTGATCTTTCAATACCCATAGCAGCATCAACTAAATCAGTGAATACTCTAATATTCTGTGCAAACAGATGTAATTTTATTTCATCATTAATCCATCTTCGAACCTTTTACATCACTTTGCTTCATTATCGACAATCTCATGAGCATATCTTTCCAATTTGGTAAACTGATATTCATATTCGGACATAGTCATTCTTCCTTGCCTTAGAGATAAGAACAATTTCTTCTGCTCATCCTTGAATCATTCGTTGAAATATTTCTTCTCGAATTGTTCTTCGAAGAATGCCCAAGTAATCTCTTCAGGTTGCTTTTCCCTGACAATATTATCCCACCATCTTCTTGATTATTCTTTCAATAGGCCTTGTACACAGTCCGTTCTCTCTTCATTTGTGAAGTGAAGTCTGTCCATACCCCATTTTGTATGATCAAGCTAGTATTCTGCAGTCGCAGGCTCAACTGCTTCACCCTTGAAATCCTTAGCAAAAAGTTTCTTGATTCTTTCGAAAGGAGTTCGGTTATCTCTAATTTCATTCTGAGGTGCTATTGGAGGAATTTGAGGTATATTCCTCAGTACTTGAGTGATTACTTTAGTAGTCATATGTTGAAGTAAAGTAGCTTATGCTGCAGTAAGCATCTCAAGTTGATTTTGTTATGGTGGAATTTCACGCCTTTGTACCTCCTCATTTCTAGCCCTACGTGATGTACTCTCTACATCCTCTTCTACAATTATTCTTTGTTCATCAGCCATCACCTATTCTTGCAAAATTGGACCAAAGTGGATCAATAACTTATACTTCATATTTATTCCTAGATAGCATGTACAAGCTAATCCTAGAATCGCCTAAACCACGTTCTGATACCACCAAATGTAACACCCCCGGATCTAGAGTGTCACGGTAACAGTAAATATCAGTAACTTATCAATTTACCATATTTCACATTAATACTTAAACAAATTTACTTTCAATATTCATATACAAAAACTCCAAATATTATCAATATGCAAATTCTCCCCCTCACACTAACTAGTATATGTCATTATTTTACAAACCAAAACGTTATATGAAAATAGTAATAATCCACCTTGAGTCTTTTCCTTTTTGTACTCCTTAAGCTGAATCCACTTATATGTTCGCCACTTTTCTACTGATAAGTTTAATCTAATATGGTTCCAGAATCTCGTGAATTGTTGGCTATCAACTGCGCCAAAAACTTGTTCACATATAAAATGTACCCTTACCACATAGAAAAATGATGATAACCGCAAGTATACAGTTGCGATGTAGTTTTAAAAGATATCGAACCCACAGGGGAAGGAACTTGGTCTAAAGATACTAGGGAAGCTTAAAAGTAAATAAAATAAAAATAGTTTAGAGAATTTTGTTATGGGAAGGAATATTAGAATAAAAAGTTGAGTAAATATAGATGTGATAGACTAGAAACTCTATATGAATAGATTTTCACTACGAATAAGTTTAACAGAGAAAACATGCAAGTTTAACGAAGATGTTACAACACACTATATTATCTAACAGATTCGGTTCTAGATATTCAGATGCTCAATTATTCACCACAGAGCTACACATGAAATAACTTTTCTAAGTCTAGCGTAAACGAGATAAGACAATTATGAAAACTTGGACAACATCAATACTATGCTTAGTACGGTCGCTCTCACATAGCCACATTTGGCAAGTTACCATTCCAAAAATGTTGGCTCACTAAACAGCGTTATATCACAGATCCAGTGATTATACACGATATTGTTAACCCCGAAACTACTCTTAAAATCAACGCCAACGCATATAACTTGATTAACATAAAAGACTTAGCACAAAATACGCATTATGACACATAGACATATCATAAACTTCGAACTAGAAAGAATAAGTAAAAAGCAAAGCAAAGTTGTAAGGTATGAAAGTGAAAGCTAAAGTTGATCAAACCGTATCCACTCTTTAATGGGAGTCGTCAATTCCCGCAATTCCTACGTCTGCTTTGAATTCGATCTCGGCCCGTACAGAACCTCCGCTAGGATGCTATTCTTTGCGAATATCGAACAAACGAATATTGAAGAACGAAAACTTTTATTGATAAGTGATTTGCAAGTACACTTACACAACTATCGCTCGAATATGTAGAGAAATCTAGTGATCGAAACAAGGAATCGAATCACTTAAACATTTTCTTTAAGAACATAGCGAATCTAAGTATACACACACTATATTTGCACTCTAATGCTTTCCACACTAATGTTCCACACACTTGATGCACGAAATTGTGAAGATATGGAGCCCTATTTATATAGTTTGAAGGGTTGTGTCTATCCAAACGAAGAGTCACATCCATAGGTGAAAGATTGCATCTGTTCAATGTGATTGGTTTAGAGACTTTGATTTAATCCACAATGGATAGGCACCTTTTCATGATTGGTTGACTCTTGATAAGTGTCTTTTCGTTGGTAGTTGATGGCGGTTGATGGCGGTTGATCATGCTTATCAGGCGCTCGGTAGTTAAGAAGATAATACCAGAAAACAGTCCAAGTCGTGACCGTGATAGACAAGTCGCGAGCGTGAATCTTCCTTTGACAGATTTCTGTTCTGAAGTGACCAGGTCACGATCGCAAATGATTATCACGACCGTGAATGGAGTTTTCTTCAGAAATTTCCTTGCAACTTCACCGATCTTCGACAGCTTCGATCCTAAGCCAAATCTTTAAGTTCCACGCATCTTTTTGCACCTTTTTCACTTATTTTTCATAGAATTCCACTTTTGATTATTTTACTCCCAAGATTTACCTAGTATCTGCATTTGCATAAAAAATAACTACATACCACTTAAAATCTTTTATATGAAGTACAAAAGTGACTCAAACTATAGTGTTTAATGTATAAATTTATCATGATAATAAGTGTAATTATACACTTATCAAGCAGCCTCTCCCGAATAAAGGCCTTGTAGTCATCGCGATGTCCTGAGAGCCTCACGCTATGCTCCTCGAAGAGTACCTTCCGCTCCTCGGGATTAATAATCACCAAGTGCACCCAAAATAGTCCAGTGGGAGGCGCAGGCGGAATGCGCCTATTAGACACTGGCTTAGTCCGCCAGAACTGAATACGCTCTCCCAGGTACCACTCATGGGTCCTGGGCCCCTCAAGGAATAAGCGGTTGCGATCCACATCTCTCCGGATCTCCTTCGCCATATGATAGCTTGGGAGACCCCACCACGGGTTACGCTCCACCTGAAAAGAAAGAACAAAAAAGTCAGAATAAGTTTAAAGATAACAATATGATCATATCCATAGAAACGAGGTCCATCACCTGCTCGAGATCAACTCACAAAGATGCTGATATAGCAGAATCTAAAACATCCCCCTCGAAGGATGAACAAATCTGGGCCATACAAGGAGCATCCTCCGGAGCATCAGCAAACTGCGGGGCGGGAAGGAACTGATAAAAGAAGGCCCATGCCTACAAAAATAAAGGGGCTAATTAAGATTGAACAATCAAAAAACCGACAAACACAATTCACGAAGTAAATAAAAAATACCTGAAGAACCATGGGGCAGTAACGCAGCGCCCGTACGCGACCCCGAACAGCCAAGTCAAGGGTAAAATAAGTCTGCGCTAGGATCGCCCGTGGCCAGTTAAGGCCACTAACTCTGTCCAAGTTCGCTAACAGCTCAATCTACCCATAGTTGATCTCGCGGTTTGAGACTGGGAAAAAAGTGACACTCAACAGGGCGGCCAAAAATGACCGGACATACAGAGGAACCTCGGCCTCGGAAATGGACTATCGACCCGTCCAGTAGTCAAACAACACGCTATAACTCAACACCCGGCCTCTGGGGTCGACACCGAGAAAGTCTCAGACACGGTTACAAGCGGTGGGAGCCTTGAAGAACCGCTCCAAAAAGGTGTCAAATCGGATCACAGTACCAGTCCATGATAGACCAGTGATCACTACAATGTCAGAGGGAGTAATGGTAACCTCCCCGATCAGGAAATGGAAGGTGTGAGAAATATCGCACCACCTCTGAGTAAGCACAATCAATGTTGCATACGGCAGTAATGTGGGCCGTAAAGATCGTGCTAGAGGACCAAATCTGGTGGCCTCGATGGCCTGAATAAGCTCAGAGTGAGAAGAGGCGTGATGGTACCATGCCTGGATAGAGGTATATCCACCCGTACGACAAAGCGTGGGGGATTGCAAACAAAATCAAATAATACGCATTTTGTTATTAAACGCAAGAACAGCGAGAAAAACACCAAGATAATTTTTTTCTTTTAATTTCTCTTAAATAATTTTGGATCCAAAACACGTTTGGGTCCCGAAATTTATTTTCAAATCTTTTTTTTCAAAAAAGTCCTCAGATATTCTCGGGTCTAAAACAATTTAGAATCTTAGTCTGGTTATCTTTTAGACAAATATTTTCTTCAAAAATTACCGAGTCCAAAAGAAATTTGGACTCCAAGTTTTAATTATTTTCCATAATAAAAATAAATAAATAAATAAAATATTACGTAAAGGAGTAACCATGGCCCCGAGACGCGCCGTTGAAAAAAAAATCCGACGAGCCCTTGTGGCCATGCCAGACATCTCTGGCGAGGAGCCTGAAGGTCCCTCGCCAGGGACTCTGGCGAGGGTTCCAAAGGACCCTCGCCAGACAATTTGGCGAGGGTCAAGCCCTCGCCGGATTTCCTTGGTTTCTGCTGGAAAAAAATTCCGATGGGCCTAAATTTGCCTTTTTAAATTATTTCTAGATTAAAATTCCGCGACATGGTTCAAGGATCAGTTCAAATCTAATTCCTAAATAGTATAAATATACATTAAAAAAAAGGATAACGTTGAAATGGCCCAAAGAATTCCCAGGAATTCTTTGGGCCTCCTCGCTGAATTAATTCAGCGAGGGCCACCCCTCCTCGCTAAGGAGTTCAGCGAGGGGGGGGGGGGGGGGCTCGCTGAACTTTTCGGCGAGCCCTCTTTAAGCCCATCCTGAATTTCTATAAATTCGGGACTTTTTTGGACTGAAGGGGGCTCGAAAATTTAGATAAAAAAATTAGATTTTCAGATAAAAAGACAACGAGAAAAACATCAAAAATATTTTCTTTAATAATTTAGATCAAAAACACATTTGGATCTCAAATCTTGATTATTTTCAAACCATTCTTCTTCCTACACTTCTTAAAAATCCTTAGATATTATCGGGTCTAAAACAAATTTAGAACCCGAGTCTAATTATCTTTCGGATAAATATTTTCTTCAAAGATATTCGGATCCAAAAGACTTTTGGAATCCAAATTTTAATTATTTTCAAATCTTTTTTTTTTCATCTACTTTTCTTTAAATATCCTCAGATATTCTCGAGTCTAAAACAAATTTAGAAACCGAGTCTGATTATCTTTTGGATAAATAAACACGTATTTTTCCAATTAAATCACAAATTAAACCAAAACGAATGAGGACTTCCAAAGGCCGAACGGATATGCCGAAGTGGATTCATACCGCAAGGGTAAGCCTCTGAGTTCCTAGAACTACGGATTCCGTGCTTTCATCTGCTTCATCTCTTTCTATTTTTTATTTTTGACCTAGGAATTATTTCATTCCTTATTATTGTAAATGTTGTAATTCTCTTTCTCTTTCTATTTTTTTATTTTTGGCCTAGGAATTATTTTCATTCCTTATTATTGTAAATGTTGTAATTCTCTTCCTCTTCTTCTATTTCTTTTTTTTATTTTTTTATTTTTTTTTTGTATTAGAATACCCTCACGAAGGGAATCAAATAAATTCCCAGATAACAGTCCTCGCTACTTTGCCATGATGTCATTTTCACTAATAAAATTGACCAACATACGTGTAAATAAAAAATGAACTATTTTTATTTAAATTAACAACTTTAAAATCTTCGATGTTTTAATTAGGCCACAGGAGCCTCGCAAAAATCAAATCGAACATATGTGATATCCCATGTGCTAACCTTTGTGGATGCAGGTTAGATGTATGTTTAGGATTTTAATTTTCCTTTGGGTATTGCATTTCATTTTTTTTGGGAAATATAATTAATAGGGTAGCGGGCGGTTGCATCCCTCGATTTTTGGAAGCCTTGTAATTTTTACTTTTCGCATTTACTTACCGCTTTGTGGATGGTTTATTATTTCACTTTGTGGATGGATTTACTGCTTTTTCTATATGTGAATCATGCATGTAAATTCAAAAAACGACTTAAGCACAAATATGCATAACTAAGAAAATACGGTATTCTGTAGATGTAATATAATGTGATCACTTAAGAAATAAGCAACTTGTCCCGGACCCGAATCTCTGTGTCTTGGTGGGCCGTCCCCCGGACATTAAGCCTCACAGGACTCTAATTCCTGGAAAGAGCTAATCCAGGTGGCGACTCCACACTAAGAGACGGTGGATTCGGGTTCAAACTGATCTAAAAACGTTTTTCGCTTTTCTCTTTCAAACCTTTTTCCCGGGTCCCACGACCCGGTGCTCCCTTTTTCAAACACCCCGTTGGATCGTGCCTCTCATTTCGCGCGCTCTCGGCCCACCGCTCTGTGTCACCCGCTCACACACGCTTATTGAGCCTCTATCATTTTTACTGGCACGCTCCTTGATCCTCTATCATTTTCAGTAGCATGCTCCTTGAGCCTCTGTCATTTTTTTTTAAAAAAATTTACTTGCACGCTCCTTGAGCCTCTGTCATTTCCAAAATTTTCACCGGCACGCTCCTTGAGCCTCTATCATTATTACAAGCACGCTCCTTGAGCCTCTGTCTTTTCCAAAATTTTCACCGACACGCTCCTTGAGCCTATGTCATTTTCAAAACTTTCACATGTTTTCACGGACTCACCGTGCTCTCGTCGTGTGTTAAAATCTCTCTGTCAAACCTCAGCGTTCTTAAGCTTCGAGATTATGCACATGAAGGGCAGCATGTGAGCACGGTCCGCCCCAACCCAATGATAACATGTTACCAAATTTTCCATAGCAAGTAATTCATTTCCGAATTCCGACTTTGTGATACGAAAGACAACCAAGTAATCTCGAAACCGTCAATTAGCTAGACTCTTGTAGCTCTCTATCATTTATTTGTTTTTATTAAATTATACAACGTATTATTATTATTATTATTATTATTATTATTATTATTATTATTATATGGAATGTGACCTAATATTGTTATGTGTAACTATTATTATACATATTATGCGATTTCTATATAATATAATACATATATAATAAAACATTTATATAATTTTTTAAATTTATAAAATTAAAAAAATCATTAATTAGAAAGAAACGGGTATGGCCACAATTGGTTTCTTTGTATTATTTTAAAATAAATATATAAAATGGTTTAATTAAAGATGGGAGTGAAAACGTGGGAAATAGGGAGTTGAGAGGTTTATTTGGGTTGGCCACTATTAAATGAAAAGAAAATGGGAAAGGCAGTTAATTGGAGAGCTGGGGCACAATAAAATCGTGATTTTGGGAGAAGGAAGTGAAGTTCATGAGTTAAAAAAAAAGGGTGGGCAGAGAGTTTTGAACAGGGGGATCAATTGGGAGCAGTTCAACGAAGGAGCAAAAAGGGGAGCAGTCCAAGGTTGAGAGATCGGGATTTTTGTTGGTGGCATTATTTTCAAACTTTCCAAGTTCACTTTTGGGAAACGTAATTTTATTTAGCAATTCATAATTTCTTAGTAAAATTCTCTCTCATTTATCAATTCAAGATATAAAAACAATCTCATTTCCGATGTATTAACGATTCTAATAAATCAGGAGCGGGGTTGCAATCCTGAATAGTACAGAAAAAGATAATACTGAAGGTTAAGTATATTTTAACTTTTTTTCTTATTTCGTCTTTTGCATCATTTACTGTTTGCTCAAGATATCATTTTTGTTTTATTATTCAATTTTTCTAATTATAAATTGTCATGAATGTTTTTAATTGTTTGTATGTTTAAGTGCATAGGAGTTCAGAGGAAGAGATTTAAATCAAACTCTTTAATTTAGACCACGTTCCAAACTAACGTATTTTTATTGAAGGTTTATTATTATATTAGTTTTACATATTTTTATTGTTAGATTCTCCGTGTATTTATAGGCGATTGTAACATTTATATTCTTGCTTTTATTTTGATGTATGGTTGTAATTTATTTGAAATGTATTAGCAAGTAGAAATATGTAGGGTCGAAAACGAAATAGGCTTAAAACTAGATAAATATGATATGATTGAAGTTATTTTTGAACTAAGCCATGGAATAAGTGTTTGTCAGGACTAGAATCTCTTATTTAAAAGGTGTAGTAGTCTTACTTAATATTCCGCTATACTGCAATTTTCCGGTAGAGCTGAACCGGGTGACGACTCATATATATTTTAAACGGGGCTTCTGACTCCGTTTAACTTTCACCAAATCGTCCATTTTTATTTAAATGTATATCTTAAAAATTTCCTCTCCGGCCCAGCTTCGCGACCTATCAAAAGAATCGCCCACTCACATTTCAGTATTTTCACTCAACAAAGTTTGCCAAACTTCAGTTTGTGAGTTTTGTTTAGGCTGTGTCTAAGCAAGCATTTCGTCATATAAACTACCTCCATACGCTTAGTAAAAGATTTTAAAAAACATTAAAAACGAACTAGTAACCAAGTTAGGACACCTTCCCACACTCTGTCCGATGTTCTTATAGTCAATCGGGGCCAACAATCTTAAGTATTGTTACTTATACAATTTCTGCTAAATAAACATTTTCCTAAAGAAATAAAATGAAATTTAGCTATCCAAAATTAATTGTTTTACATTTCAATAAACTACATTTACATCATATAGAAAATGAAATTTCAAAATATCCGTAATGTGACTTGAATCTATTACAATATGCTTCATTATAGTACAAAAGTCCTAATAGCTGGACTAAGATATTCGCCTTGTTATTAATTTTCGATCATTAGGGTTATCATGAGTGTTGACTCCAAGAGAAAAATAATTCTAAAGCAATATCTAAAAATGATTTCAAGATAAAGTGAAAGATAGGAAAAAAATTGTATAAAGCAAAACGCAAGGCAGCATCGTATAATAGATGGGGTGTTTTAGTGAGGAAAGTATTTTTGTAATATAGAATTGAAAATGTGGATTTAATGTTAAGTGGTGATTGATGAAATTAGGATAAATAATTATAGTCTCATTATATTCCGAACAAATACACTAGCATCATCCTTTGTTTTGAAATATTATTTATACATTTCTGTATTTTATCATTGTCATATCATAATATCCCTATATTTTATATTATCTCCTTTTGTATTAAATTTCATAACATAATATATATTTATGAACAAAAATTAATTTTATATATCATATCTTAGAATGTTAGAGAAAAAAATGACTTTAAAAAGTTTTTTATTGTTATGTTATCATGTGTGATCATACATTGAAAGTTAGAGAAATATCTTATAAATAACAAAAATATATTTATTATGATTATACAGACCTCGTAATACTAACAAAATAAAAGTAAATATACCAACAAATACTTATTATATTAACAACTTTGATAAAAAAAACACATAAATTTTTTTGAAAAACCCTTGGAGGGACGATGTGTCCTTTCAACGGAAAATAGTTTGTGGTGGATGAAAATTTCGGGACGGACATTCCAACTAGATTGATGTCTCCGCTTGCCTACAAAACACTCACCCATATTTTCATTCAATTAAATAGTTCTGAAGAGAATTACAAAGTGTCATTACAAACTAAAAGTCTCATATTAACAATCAAGTCCGAAACCGATACACTAATAACATGTTTATTACATTTAAAGATAAACCAACATAAATGTAAGCTCATACTAAAAATGTCATCCGTCGAGGAGGTTATAATATAACAATGTCAAAACACATGAATGTATAAATAATTTTTTAAAACATAAAAATATACTAGTATATTTGATTAAAAGTCGGGAAAGTTATAATTATTTGGTGTCCCCCGCGCTAACCAAAAAATGCCCTTTTAAGCTCATGTAAATTGTAAATGTAGCATGGATTTTGTGAATCTAACATGAACGGGGAATCCAATTAATAAGGATTCCCACGAGTAAAGATTGAAGTTTTTATTTTTCTTAAATTTAAACTCGATACATGTAAATAAATTATAATGTATGCCATGACGAACTTCAAAAGCATACTTGGTTATTTGATGATTTTGTAAAAAGATAATTGTAGAATTTTCTTTGTAAATGTGTATTTATGGTACCAAAATTTTGCAAATCAAGGCAAAAATTATTTTTTACCCTAAAAATAGTAATGTTTTAGAAAATATCATCAAAATTTAAGTAATTTTCGAAATTTTTCCTTTTATCATGATTTTTTAATGTTATCAATTATCTTTTAATTGGAAAATAATATTTGTATTTCTTTAAAAATTCTAAAATTCATCGTTGATGTATATTGTATAATTATTAACAATGTTGCAAAATTCCATAATAAATAAGATTATCCATTTTTATAACATAATTTCAGATTGAAAATCATGTTTTTACTAACTTTTGAAAATATCCTTTTAATAAAAATCCATAAAAATTATTTTGAAAATCAATCAAATTACCTCACATGTTTTTTAAACTTATCCTTTAAAATAAGTATAAACATCACATTTTATATAAAAAATCATTAATGAAAACATTTTATAATAAAATGTAAGAATTCTTTGTAATATTTTATAATTAATTATATAAATCGATGCTAAACTTCATAATTGATGTAAATGAAATTTTATGCATTAGCCGAAATAATCCTATGAAAGAAAGGCACGTGGCAAACCCTTTCATCTGAATCCGTTGGCAACTACCTATAATAGATGCATTGGGTTGTAAGTAGGACAGTGCGCACGGGATTAATAATCAATCTCTCGGTTCCCAAAAAAGGAATAGAAATTGATAGGGAAGCAGAGCAGCCAATCATTTCAATCAAATTAGAATTGATGGAGTCAGTAAGTTGTCGTTTGATTAGATTACACGTTTCCCCCCTCTAATCTTCCGTACTCATGTGTCTTATCAAACTCTTCCTTTTTTTTATTTAAAAATATTTTTTGTATACCTTTCACAAGGCTAATTGTATTTCAGATCTTGCTTTCAATTCGTGGATAATAACCCACCTACTCGTTTCTTGTCCATAGGGTTGCAAAAGGGCAAAGATTTTCCCAAAATGTTAAAAACGGGGCATCATCAACAAAAGATTTCATGAACAAAAGATAATAAATTTTTCATTCATGAGTTCTCATGAAGATGGACATAAAAAATGTATTCCCTTTCCTTGTATTCAATCCAAATTTTCATCCAATAACGAATCTTCAATAATCATATATTATCACAAGTTCATTATTTTCTTGCATGGAATTTTAGAAAAAAGGTTTATATTATCTATTCTTAATGCACAGTACTTGATGCAAATTAATTTACTTTTATTTTCTCAGATCATCTCTGAATTTTTAATAAAAGTGTGGATTGGTAAACTTTTTCTCATTTAAATTTACTTGGGAATAGAAAAGGCTGAATTTTTAATAAAATTGTGGATTGGTAAACTTTTTCTCATTTAAACAGTTAAAATTGTTGATGTGTGCTAGTTCTAAAATCATTGGTTTATACCATGTCCCATTATAAGGATAATAATTTACTGTATTTATATCTTTTGTTATAATATGAGTAGATTATTCATTGATTGATAATCATAAATATCTCAAGTCATTTTTAATCATGAGAATGGATGAAACGAAAAACTTGTATGTTGGACGATTTATATCAATGTAGTTGCTATGTCACTTGGTAAAGTATATCATGAACATGAGCACATGTTGGAAACATAGGGATGGACTGATCCATACAGCAGAGTCACATGGTTGTATGTTAGAGATAATTTGCTAAGTAGATCTCAATTGTCCTTAAACTTGATTTCAACTTATTATTGATGTGGAATTTAGTATGCTGTTGTATATTACTAACGGATCCTTAAATATTGGATTGCAAGTACGAGTATGCTCGGTATATTTCATGCCCACATTAATAGTAGTGTTGAAGTGATAGGATTGTCATTCGATTTAATGAATCGAAATGAATCACCGACCACATAATGAATAAAAGTGATAAGGACGTCCAATAAGTTATTGACTTATTTTATCATTTTATTCAAGATTAAGAAATATGATGAACTGCATAAAGGGGTGACAAACACCATGTTTCTTGTTCATCATATTGATGTCAGCTGGCAAAAGATTTTGTGAGAGAACTACTGGGTTTAGTATCTTTAATAAATGGTTGTACTTTGTCGTAATTGGGGGCTGCAATAGTTTGCTAGAATCCGCTTACAGTCTATGGGTGAATTCCATTGCCAATAGATGGACAGACCGAAATGATCGTGTGCTTAGAACTACTGATATGGGATTCCTTGTACATGCAATGTTGCAAGACATGATGAATAATTGATTATTAGCTAATTGACATGTCAAGTCAAAGTAATTAAATAATCTATATGACTCCAAGAAATTAGTTTAGTTAATGGTATAATATAATTTATTTTATATTATTCATTAAATTAAATTTAGCTGATTAAATTGTATTTACATATAATATTTATTTGATTGACAATTAAATAAATTAATATGTCAAATAATTTAATTGAATAAATTTAATCATAAAATATTGCATACTCAAATAATTACTTAACTAAGTTTAGTTAATGAAATAAATTTGTAGTTTGACAATTTATTTGATTAAATTGCAATCTTTATTTTTGTTTATGGGTTAATTTGTAAATTATGAAAGTTGATAATCAAATTTGTTTAAAGAATTAAACCATGTGGTTTAATTATTAAACTAAAATTATTGGGTCAAATTTATAATTACATTAAACGTAAACCTAATTGATTAATTAAACTATAAATCGACAAAATAAAAAATAAAAACCTAATGAATCCTACCTACATAAGAAGCGTGAACAACCCCTCAACAAAATAGAGAAAACTATGTTTGACATTATAATGGATTGAGATTTGAGTTCTTGGAGTTTTCTCTCATTGTTCTTCGTCTTTACGGCTAACATTGGTCCCTATTCGATAGGAGTTTGTCCACATGATATTGGAGAGCTTCCACTTGAGAGCTTTAATGATATCCTTCTCTTAAAAGACCAAGTAAGTTTTTACTTGATAAAAATATTATTTTGAAACCCTATCAATGATTTTTTAGAAGATCCTATTTGAATTTGAGAAAACTTTAACCGGCCATGCCACCTTCGCGGTTATGTTTTCGATGACAATTCCCTTCAATTGGTATCCGATCTTGGTTCCATTAAGAGGATTGTTTAGGCTTTTGATTTCCTATGGGTTTTCCATTTTGATGGAAAAAGTTTTGGGATCGTTCTTGAGGTTATTTGATTTTTCCTCAAGTTGATTAATTGACAAAATTAATTTGATAAATTGATTATTGTAATTAATCGGCCTTTTAGTCAAAAAAATTAAGTTTCTTAATTTGTGAAAATTTTCTATTTGGTAGAAAAAGTTTCAAAATCGTTGATTTGGGTTTTTGATATTTTTCTCAAATTAGTTGATTTGATCTTTGTGACCATGTTCTTGAATTGTTGTTTATGTTTATTAAGGTTTTAATTATTTTATGATTATTTTTTTATAATATAATTAATTCATATTAATAATATAAAAAAAATAATTAAATAAATGTTACTGGGCAGAATCGTTGCTTCTGCCCAGCCATTTTTTTGGGTGTCCATTTGGATGTCCAGCGTGGACAGGGAGCTGTCCACGGGCAACAGGTCTTTTCATAGGCCTGCGGGTCTGGGATTCCGATTTATTTTTGGTCATTTATTCGTTTTGTTAAAACGATTGAACTGGATTGTATATAAAATTATTGGGTATTTTAAATTTATCCGTGATCAGTAACATAAACCGAATTGTTTACTAAATCAAAATGTATTCTATTTTATTCGGAGATAAATTTTGATATTTTGAAATTATATTTTTTAATTAATTGGAATTAAAAGTTAAAGTCTTAACTTGTGGTATTGATATTTAATTAAATTAAATATTCTAAATGTTAAATTAGCCCAAATAGACCGTGGTACCGGGCATAGTTGAGATGCTAAATTTTGTAATAGTGACGTCCTAATTCGAGTGGGAGCAAAATTGTATATTTTACGAAATGATCATTGACCATTGGGCCTTGAGTCACAATTGTCAAAATTAAGCGATTTCACCAAGTATCTCGGCTAAATATAATAGATATAATTATAATTGTCATGATCAATGCATCATATTGGTATATATAAGTATGACGGTTACCATGTTAAAAATTCATATTTGAAAATTTTATTGGTCCAAAAGTGATTTGGTTTAAATATTCAATATTTGCTAACACCCATAAAAATTCTAAATTATGATTTTGTACATTGAACCTCATTTTATATATAGAATATGGATACATAATATCTAAAATAATTACATGCACCTGATTCATTG
>CATIWQ010040811.1:0-16218 GCA_949673415.1 Euphorbia schlechtendalii
ACCCATTAAGAATATCAAATAATTCTCATAATGAAACCAAAGTAACATAATTTCAAGAAATAGGAAAAACATGTATTTCGTTAACTTTAACTAACGTCATTGAGTATCATAACCATAAAAACTTTCACATGTTGCATAACATTATACAATTTTACTGATCATGAACGATCTTGTTTTAATGAGACATATTTGAGTATTTTAAATGGAAGATTTAACATTTATCTTTGGCGAAAAATATATAGGGAATGATAATGAATTTTTTTTTTTTTGAAAAACCTTCGGAGAAACAATATGTTTCTTTGTCAGGAAAAGATTGGAGCGGGTGAAACCCTCAGGGCGAAGGTCCCAACTAGGTTGATGTGTTTACTTGCTTACAAAACACCCACCCCTCTTTTAATTCATTAAATAAAAGATCTCCGAAGATATAAGTTATGTACAATCTAGGAGCATGTTCGGGTGCGTAAAAACATCACTAGCACCAAAAGGTAATGAACACCTATTACACAAAAAGATAAATCTACAATGATAGTAGCTTGCAAGAAGAACATCCCTCACATCACCTTGGTCTTCAAAGACAACTTTGTTTCTTCGCCTCCATATATTCCATGCAATTACAAAGCAAAGCGATGTTGTGAAATCTTGACAAGGTCCCACCCGAAAATAAACACGCCAACATTCTAAGAAGGAACATCCCGATGCCGGAATAGTTATTGCCATACCAAACAATTTAAAGTGGTCGCACCAAATTACTCTCGCCATCAGATAATGAAATAATGCATGTGACATCGATTTCACATCTCCACACAATGGACAACAATCATCCGCAACACATCCTCTTCTTAAGAGAAAAACTTTAGTTGGAAGTTTACCATGCCTTACAAGCCATCCAGGGAATTTAATCTTCGGTATAAGGCAAGCCTTCCAAATAATATTGAAATCCAAATTCATATCGCAACGAATAGAGTTATACCATTGATTGTAAAAGCCCCTTGCCGAGAACATCCTCTTCTGGTCAACAGCCCACCCGACGCCATCAGCCCCCAAACCAAAAAACAGCTGCCTCTCCCCGAATTCGACCACTTCTCCATCCTCTTGAATAAATAAACTCAGATTAGATTGCATGATCCAATTCCTAAGATGCAAGCACCTATCCCATACGTTCACTCTCAAATTCCTTTTCCAAAACGACCTTGAAAAGGGAGTGGTTCCAAACAAAAACATGCAGCCCTCCTAAATCGAACAACTCTTCCAGTTACACATTCCATATAAATCTTCAAAAAGCATGTAAGTGGTACATTTGATGTCCAATTATCATACCAAAATGATGCTTCAAAATCCAATCCATTCCCAAGTTCCACCTTTATATTCATTTTAAATAATCCCCAAAAACTTTCCTTCACTACACAACACGCAATCACACCCTTCCAAACATGAGATAGCCCCCGTAACTCATTTCTTTCCAAAACAGCCCATGAATTAATCTTATACCTCCTAACACACAACTCATACCCCAACGACTCCTTATTCCCACATATAATTCTCCAAATCCACTTAAGCAAAAGGCTATAATTAGCAACCTTAAAATCAATTAATCATAAACCACCATCGCATTCTAGAAGCACCATCATATTCCACCCAACTTTAAATATACCCCTCTCTTGCGCATCACCTTTCCATAAAAAATTCCTCATTATCTTTACCATTTTCGCATTCACCGTTGATGGTAGCCCGTATAGTGACATCAAATAAATCGGTAACGACGCCATTACTGATTTGATAAAAATAATTCTCCCACTATGTGACAAATTATGCCCCTTCCAACCTTGCAAACGACTTTGAAATTTCACAATTAGAGGGTTCCAACTCGACATGGGAAGGTGTCTCAAACTCAAAGGTGCGCCAAGATAAAGAATCGAAAACTTTTCTACTTTACATTCCAAAATTGTAGCCGTATACGCCACTCTACTCTCCTCAACGTTAACTCCAAGGATAGAACTCTTATGAAAATTAATGCCCAATCCTGACATCAACTCAAAGCACTTCAAAATTCACACAACCACCAGCATTAAAGTTTTATTTACTAGAATAAAACACATAGTATCATCCGCAAACTGAAGTAATGACACATCATTTGCATAACCATCGACTTGAAATCCTAAAATCAACCCCAATCGAATACTTGCATCAAATAGTTGCTTGAGCCCTTCCACAGCTAGTACGAAAATAAATGGAGAGATCGAATCCCCTTGCTTCACTCCTCTTTCCACACTTATTTGATTACTTGGCTGCCCATTTATTAAAATTGTAGTCGAAGAATTCATTCGACATTCCGAAAGCCATACGATCCACTTCCTATCAAATTGGATCCTTCTCAACACCGCGTCAATAAATTCCCAAGAGATACAATCATATGCTTTCTTGAAGTCTAATTTAAGAACGAAGCATGAACGTCTACTAGCTTGGATAGAGTGAATTACCTCCATCGAGATAAAGGAACACTCATGGATATTCCTTCACATGATAAATGCAAATTGATTTTCTGATAATAACTCTGGAAGGCAAGGTTTATGTTTTGCAGCAAGTACCTTTGAAACAATCTTATAAATCCCATGCACTAGCAAAATCGGTCTAAACTAATCAACGAAGACCCCAGAACCTTCGGAATCAACACGGTAAATGAATTTTTTATTAAATCTGGCAGCCCCATACCCGCAAATAGCCCATTGAAAATTTCCATCACCAACGGTTTCAATTCTGTCCTATATCATTTGTAGAAGAAGAAATTAAACCCATCCGTAACCGGCGCTTTGCCCTCATTACATGATTTGACCGCCTCCCATATCTCCCCTTTTGTAAATGGAATAATCAGCCCGTGATTCCTATTGTTACTGATTTTCCAAAACTCCAAATTCTAAAGTGAAAAATGAATTAACGATGCAGTAGCTAATAAATTAACATAGAAACCTCTAATTGGAGTCTCAATAATACTCTGAGCAATCTCTAGAGTGCCGTCGATTTCCAATTGTGATATCCGTTTCCCTTTGAATCTTGTCGAAGCCACCTGATGGTAAAACTTAGTGTCATTACCCCCTAATAAAGTCCTTTTAACCCTTGATTGTTGTTGCCTAATTTTCTCAAAATTCTATCTGTACGATGTCAATTGGGACCGTGCCACATATAGCTTGGAGAAGCTAGACCTGTCAATCAGTCTACTCATTGTTGTTGATGTAAGATCTAACACAGTCACCTCTAGCAATTTTATCTTCTTTTCTAAATCCCCAAAATTCATTAAGTACCAAGGCCTAATTGATTCACTAAGTTTTCATTGCTTAAAATTCACATCCTTCATCACCCACTTCTTACATATCATCTCCCATTTTAACTTAATGTATGGGTAAAATTCAAAACTATCCCACCAATAGTTAAGCGAATGGAATGGCCTCGACCAGAGTACATAACACTATGTGATGAAAACACAATTGAGAGATGATCTGATAAAGTAGAGACCATGGTAGCCAAGCTCATCATTGGCGAAAAATCTCCAATCGATCCCGACGTAAAAACATGATCAATCCGTGAAAATGATTGTGAATTCGACCATGTATAATCACATCCACTTAGCAGAATATTCACTAGCTTGTTATTATCAACGAAGCTTCGAAATGAAATCATCGAGTTTGTCATACCCCCCATGCCTTTTCGAGCTACGTAATAATTCATTAAAATCATCACATAGAATAAAATTCTGAAATTCCACCACAACTGTAGACAACTCATCCCATAATCGATTCCTATCCACTACAACAGTAGGACCATACACACACAAAATGTAAATGTCAACATTACGAGCCAAACAATGCACTAAAATCCACCTCTCATTAACTCTAATCACATTCACATTTATTAATGATAAGTTCCAAGAAATTAGCAACCCCCCTGAACGACTTTGCGATGGTGAAAAACCAAACTCAAAGTTGTTATAGCACCAAAACTTCTTAACTATACACTCATTAATGTTCACCACTTTCGATTCAATTAGATAAAAAAGGTGCAAATTCCTCCTACCGATAGTTCCTACCAAAAGATTGTTTTAATTTTCTAGCTATCCCGCCCCGACAATTCCAACATATAAAATTTAATGACATGGATAAAAAATAATAACCTCAAGAAACTTCCATCATGACATCATCTATCCTATCCTTGGGAGCCTTTACAATTACATCCACGTGTTGCCCGTAAAAAATTCCAAGCCTCTCACCAATCTTAAAAGTCATCACCTCCTCACTAAACCTTTGTTCATTCTCGCTCTCTCTCAATATAATCCGGTTCATATATGATATATCAGGCCCCAAAGAACTGGCCCTATCATTGTTTCGATCGGTCGTTGGCTGAGAAAATGTACCAGTCCCAGTTCCCTCAACCCCATCATTATTCTCTTCCCGTGGCTTCAACCCATTAGCCTCTATTGTAGTCCCCACTAACCGAGCGATTAAGTCAGGCCCTAACGACTACACCCATAGACCGAGATAATTCTACTCTTCCCAATAACCATCAACAACTATCCCCCAACACTCACCAGCCCCCTTCACGGCCTCCTCAACTCCACCAGGTACCTCGCTCCTTGATATAGGCATTCCGCTACCCACACTCCTCGGGATACTCGTATCACGGTGTTCACTTCCACTCCTCAACTCTCCCTCACCCACAACCTGCATTTCCTCACTACTTAAAGACACATGTTCCTCCGACTCACTCCCACCTGACACCAATGAGTCCAAGCTAGCTGAACTTGATGAGGCTTTATCACAATGGGAGCAACCCACTCCTTGCCTAAATTCCACTACCACATCCACTCCCTTAATTCCAATTGTAAGTTTAAACCTCTTCCCCATCATTCCAACATACGCCAAAATAAGACACGATACCATATCCAACCTATCAGGACAACTGAAATCGTTGTTAATCGCAATAACCCTCCCAAAACTCACCACCAATTTCCTAACTAATGGTTCACAAATCAATCCTGGCGGTATACCGATCAAATCAAGATACATTAAACATTTCGACGAAGAGAAATCATTCATCATGTACGATACTTCCAATATAATATGTACCAACACCCGCCAATCTTCCTCCCCAAACTCTCTCATTAACTACATCAAGGTAAATCCTAAAACAACCCAATCCACCCCCATTGGTGCCGCAAACTCAACTTCAAAACCCCTCTCCCTTCCCATGCTATAAATATCACGTACATGGGCAATATTTCAAAGTTTCACCATGCAGACACCTGAATTCCAATCCGCCACCTCAACTATAATGTTTTATTCCATCGAGCTTGTCACATTCCTCATCATAGGTTTCACCACCCGATATCAGCCGATCCCCCACTTTGAACCACCTTCTTACCCACATCCTTATCAACCACGTTCGCGTAAGTTCTCTCACCTCTCATGGATGCTTTAAAAACCCTCTTAACTCTTGGCTTGGTTGTCAATTTCTCCCTTACAATCAGTTCCGGGTCATATCGCAGTTTCGAGTACCATGCAATAGAAGCACGAAGCCTAACCACTCCAATTGTAATAGAATTCATTCTATATAAAGCATCTTTAATCGAATTTTGCTTAGAAAGTGTCAAAAATCAAAAATTCAAATTCCTCCAATTTCTCTTCCTCGCAACATAAACGTTCCCGAAGACACCAATCAGTTTGAACACACGCTTCATCGCATCACTATCATAACTATTGGGAAAATTTTCAAAGTATTGTTTTGGTCATGTCCCCCCTTGTGCTTGACGATCATCAGTGTTTTCGTGAAAAGGTCTCCTCGGCTAGGGTTAATGTAAGGTAGCGACATTATTTTTTTCTTTCAATGATAATGCATTATACTATCAAATTCTTGTTGTGTAACAATTTATCCATAATTGAAGATTATTATTGTGCCAAAAGCCCAATAAAATATAAGGTGTGAATTATTTCAAATAACGAACTAAAAACACATGACTTAGAAACCTTAAAAAATGCCTAGCGGGATGAGAAAAAAATAGCTCAAAGCAAAATTTTATTCACCTTGTTAAGAAATTGATAAACTATAGAATTCATTAATATTATCATGAATATCAAAATTAGATTATTAATGTATGTATTACAAATTGTAGGTTGTAAATTGAGTGGTTACTGTATGATATTTACTGAATTATATTCGAATAGTCGGGATGTTGGGTAACTCTTGTAACACAAGATCCACAGCGCAACACAGAAGTGTACGAATCGTTGATTACGTATTATTAGTCGGTTTTCCCTAAACTATTAAATGGAGAGAGCTTGAAGAACCAATTACAAACTAATTTGTAATTAAAATCAAACGAAATTGATGAAAGAATTGATAAGAAATGAATTTCTTTCATTTTCTTTTTGCATAACGCACCCATATATACACATGCATAGAAAGTAACATTACAATTAATTTCTTCATAGCATACATCCATACATTTATGCAAGCAAGTTAACAATTAATTAATCTCTTCAGAGACCTTTTATTTAATGAATTAAAAAAGGGGTGAATGTTTTGTAGGAAAGCGAACGCATCAACCTAGTTGGGATGTTTAGCCCGAAAGTTTCACATGCTCCAATATTTTCCCGACGGAGAAACACATCGGGTCTAAATCCTTAACCTTCATCTCCCAATTGCACGTAATTGAACATATCTCTACTATATCTCTTTCATACTCGCATGTAATTGAACATATCTCTACTATATCTCTTTCATACTCGCAAATAGTTTGTGCGACCAACATATTTTAAGAGATCTAGTGTTATCCACTCGTTGGAGATATATAATAGCTTGATGAATGATCAAAATATTGTATGCCTTATCCTAGATTACATATCACATCAACTGTAATCCTTCAATCTCTACAGTACTCTATTATCACAGTTACACATACGTGCTTAACTACCCGGGTTGCAAAGTATAAGAACTCAAGATGTAAACCCATGGTAACCTTCTCCTCTCACTATATTCTTTCTATCATAATCTAACTTGCCTTTCTTGTTGGGAAAATCAAAGGTCGAATCATATGAAGGGAATTGTCACAAAAAACAAAACCGTGAAGGCGGAATTACATGTTAAAATTTTCTCGAATTCGAATAGGATCTTCTCTAGAACCATTGATATGCTTAAAAAAATATATTTTTCAAATATAAACTTACTTGGTAGTCTCTTTACGAGACAAATGCCATTAAAGCTTTCAAGTGCAAGCTCTCCAACATCACGTGCATGAACTCCTTTCAAACTAGGACATGTGCTAACCTAATGGACGAAGAACAAATGATAAAACTCCAAGAACCCAATTATCCGAAACATGAAAATGTATTCCCATTATTTTAGGCTGCCAACGTGATTCCCATCTAATTGTGTTGGTAGCTGCCCACCATTCTATCACCTGTATATTAGGCTTTAGTTTTTCTTTATTTTATCTACTTATATCCTAATTAGTCAATTAGGTTTCAATTTAATTAAATTATAAATTTGATCCAACAAAATTCAAGTTTAATAGTTAAACCTCATAGTTTAAGTCCATAAACAAATTTAATTGCCAACTTTCTTAACTTACATATTAACCCATAGACAAAATAAAGATTACAATTTAATCAAATAAATTGTTATACAACAAATTTAATTAATTATTTTGGTATGCAATACTTTATAATTAAATTTAGTCAATTAAATTGTTTGACATGTGAATTTATTTATTTTTTTGAATGAAGCCGAGACCGGGAAAACCTGCTAAATTTTTATTAAATATTAAAAAAGAAAAATAACAAAAAAGAGAAGAAAATAAAAAGAAACATGAAAAAAAGCTAAAACTAATAAATTCCTCAATTAGGAGTATATTTGTCTTCTTTCCTACGATCACGCCGAGGAGCAACCATTAAACTTTTCTTTTTCTGCATCGAGAATGGCTTCCAATTGGAGGCGGAGGTTTGCATCAATGTTTGACTATCTTCCCATGCTAAAGTAGTAGAAGTGCTAGAATCCATGCTTTTGGAATCTGAAGCAATAATAGAATCCTTGAGAGCTCTCATGCGCGCATTCGAAGATAAACTCCTTTGTTTATTTTTCTTCTTGACCGTTGTCCAAGAACTTTCTTCTTCTTTAGCCATATCCACCCATTTTTGAGTGATATCGCGGACCTTGTCCGCTTTAGATGGAGTTAAATCAACCATCAAATTGATCTCCTTAAAGTTCTCCGCCATAGCCACTGGTGATTTTGATCTATCACCATCCAAATCATCTCCATGCGATTCTTCATCCCCAACATAGTCCTCTTCATCATTACTTGTTCCAAATCTTTCAACCCAAGATCTAGTAGACATGTGAATTTATTTAATTATCAATTAAATAAATATCATATTTAAATACAATTTAATCAACTTAATTTAATTGAAAGTTTACTGGTTACATTGTTGAAGTTAAAAAAAGATGATCTTTGGCTTTGACATGTCGTTTACAAAGGCTACACGTGGAGACGATGTTAATACCCTTTGAAGTGAGTGCTAGAGATTGGTTTTTGATCAGATGTCATCCGCTAGGGTTTTCGGCTCGATTCTAAAATCAAGATCTCTCTTCTTGATTCTTGGTTCTTGATCTTCTTGTTTTCTATCTTGATCACAATTTCATCCATCTTTATCATCTTGCACATTTCTTACTCGACTACTAGGGTTTCAGGTTCTTTGATTGTTTGCAACATGGATACCGGTTTTTCAAATGCTGATTTTATTGCTAATCTTTTTAATCAACAATCTTCTCCTCCTAAACGATGCCATAATGAACCAGCCACCTATTTTTCTGAATGTAAACAGCTACCATCTTATGCGTAGGTCACTAATGGGAAAATCAGTCCCACAGCTTTTCAAGCGTCGGGGGAGATTCATGATGTTGGTAGCGGCTATAAAGCTATTCGCATTCCACAACAACTCTACGAGGAAAGGCTTAAAGCATGTCAATACTAGTTAATTGGAAGAATTATCTATTCTAAAGGAGAGCATCCTTGGAAGCATGGGGATCTAAAAGCTAAATTGAATTCGGCTTGGGGACGGTCGATGGATTGGAGGTTAATTTCAATAGGAAAGGGATTTTATCACATTGTGATGATTTTGGGAGTGGCAATTCAGAAAGTTTGGAATAAGGGCAACATGAATTTCAATCCCGGGATCATGAGGTTTTTTCCATTGACTCTTGGGTTTGATCCAAATAATCACAAGCAGACAACATGTTAGGTATGGATCCGTTTATTTTGTTTACCTTGGGAATTTTGGAATCGTCATATTTTGGCTAACATTGCTACAGGGATTGGGGTTCCTTTGTGATTTAATAAAAATAATATTGATGGGGAGCTAGGTCATTATGCTAGAATCTTAGTGGACTTAGACCTTAAGAATCCATTAAAAGACTAAATAAGGGTGGATACAGATGTGGATAAATTTTGGATTAACATTGAGTATGAAAATGTCCCTGGATTATGTTCCATTTGCCCTTCCGTTGGTCGTGAGGCTATTCATTGTAGATGGTATAATGCTGGTACTTGATCAAAGGATACGAACATTAGAAAGAAACCAATTGCGGAAAGGGTTTTTCAAAAGGGAGGCAATAGTATTAATGAATTACAACACACTGATAAGGCTGTTGATGATGAAATTGCTGTAAAATAGGATAGCTTGTTGTTTACAAGAAGTAAGCAACGTCAGAAGAATTTTTTAGAAATGAATAATGCGACAATTTAAGTGTCATTAGTCTTTGATCAACTTCAAAAAAGCACCACTCCCTCGGGGAAGTTTCCCTTAATTGATATGGACAGAGTTTCGATTGAATCGAAGTCTTTGGAGGAGGATGAAGGTAATGACTACATTAAGGAGGACGGAACTGAGATGGACGGTTTGAACAAAGTGTTAGTTGTGCATGATAATGATTGTGGCCTTGTGCATGGGAAATTGTCTACATCACACCAAAATGTTATTAATTTAGACAGAATTAATTTGGAAGTTCATTTCATAGATGGAAAAGGAGTGAATCATGGTAAAGAATCGTGGGTTGATATAACTGAAAAGGAGGATAATTTGGATTGGCAAACGATGAAAGCTCGGAATAGGAAATAGGGAATGAAATCGCTTGTTTTGCAATAGAACTCAACCACTTCTCAATGATTGTTCTATATTGGAATTGTAGAGGCTTTAAAAATAAGGAAACGCAAAAATATGTTCTCACTTTAGTTTTCGAATATAAACCTGCTCTTCTTTGTTTGGCGGAGCTGATGGTTAGCTTTGATAAAATTAAGCCCTCTTATTGGGGGAAAATTGGTTTTGAGTTAATTGGAACGAATGATAAAACCACTTCAACAATGTGGGTATTCATATCGACTTCTCTTGGAATGAGGCTGAATATTTCTTGCATAATGAATCAGGCTATTTTAATTAATTTTAGTAGCTCGGGGCTAAATGTTGGTTTTGTATATGGTAGTGTTAATAGGAGGAAGTGGTGCGCAGTGATTAGGTTTGGATGGGGGACTTCAATGTGGTGCTTGGAGCTCATGAAAAGAAAGGAAGACGTCCTAATCCGGGGTCTTATGATGATATCTGGGCATGCATAGACATGGCTGAACTTATGGATGCGAAAACTTCGGGTCTAGTTTATACTTGGTTTAATGCTAGAGAAAGAACAGCAAGAGTTGATTGCAAATTGGATAGGGCATTGGTTAGTTCTAATCTTGCTGCTACATATCTTACTTTCCATCGTTCAGTCCTTGTTAGACATTATTCCGATCATCATCCAATTTTATTTGAGTGCTGATCGAATGCTACAAACATTTCTAGATTTCATTTTCAATCTACGGTTAACTAATGATGGTTTTAGAAAGGTGATTGAGGAACATTGGAATATGGTCTTTCCTTCTTTACCACCTAATCAATTTTTATTGACTAAATTTAAAACTTTGAGTCCAATTCTTCACCTATGGAATAAGGAAATTATTAGAAATCTTGATGATAATATTCGGAGGGCTGAAGCTGAGTTAGGACGTTTGCAGGGGTTGGTTGCAATTAATGGCCCGACTTCTAATTTAATCACCGCAGTAATGGATGCTTACACTTGTTTAGTTCTCCACTTGCATCGTAAGGAGATTTATTTGAAAGAAAGGAGGTGTATATGATGGCTAAAAGAAGGTGATCGAAATGTGAATTTCTTTCATAGAACGATGAATTACAAAAAGTTTAGAGGGGGGTTTCATTCTTTGATGATTGATAGCACTTTAACTTGTTATGTTGATAAAACTGTAGCTCATATGATTGAATATTATGAACAAATTTTTAGTAAGGATAGCACTGTCAAGGTGGATAATCAATTAATTAATTTGATTATTCTGCTTTCGGTTACCTTGGAAGAGAATGTGGCTCTCACTACTCATCCTTCCTCAGAACTAATCAAGAAGACGGTGTGGGATTTGGATGAGAATAGTGCACCAAGTCCGGATGGTTTCTTAGGTTCCTTTTTCAAGTTTGCTTGGGATATTGTTGGTCATGACATTGTTAATATAGTCCACCAGTTCTTTGACACAGGTTTTATACTCCCGGGGTTAAATTCTAATCTCATGATGCTTATTCCTAAGAAAGAAGGAGTTGTCCATGCTGATGATTTCTACCTGATTGTCATGAGCAACTTCAAGTTTTAGATTATTACAAAAAATTTTGGCGGAGAGGTTGAGCATGATCGCTTCCCGTGTTATCTCCGATAACCAATTTGGATTTATTAAAGGGCGATGCATCAATGAATGTATTTCCATTTCCATTGCATCCAAGTGCATAAATCTTTTGAATAAAAAATGCATCGGAGGAAATTTTGCTATGAAAATTGATATCCCGAAAGCTTTCGACACACTTTTTTTTGAATAAAAAATGCATTGGGACTTTTGAGATCGATTCTACGCTCTTTTGGATTTTCACAGACTTTTGTTGGATGGATTGATAGCATTCTTCAGTCTTCTTACATCTCCATTTCAACACATATTAGTCCTAGGGGATATTTTAAATGTTCACACGGGGTGCGATAAGGACACTCGCTATCCCCGATTCTATTTAATCTGGCCAAAGGATTTTTTTAGTAGGTTTATTACGATGATGGTACATTTCAGAAAATTGAAAGAAATGAAATACACCGCGAACTGTCCTTTTCCTTCTCATATGCTTTATGCGGATGACATTCTTCTTTATGGAGTGGCATCTGTGAGAAATATGATGAGATAGATAAAAGAGATTTTCAAATGTTATGGTAGCATCTTGGGGAAGTGTGTTAATTGGTGCAAATCTTACATCTATTTTGGTGAATTGGTGAGTTCAATAGGGGCGTCAAGGTTGGCTAGCTTTACTAGAATTTGTATTGGCAAGCTTCCACTTAATTATTTGGGTGTGCCTTTATTTCGAGGTGCACCAAGAGCTTCTAACCTTTGCGATACTCTTGATAAAATAATGCTGAAATTTGCTAGATGGATGGGGAGTGCGCTATCGATGGCGGGAAGAATTGTTCTTGTTCAAATGGTGATTAATAGCTCATTGCTTCATTCTTTCATTGTTTATAAATGGCCTAAGAACTTATTAAATCAGTTGGAAAAGGCAACAAGGAATTTTATTTGGACGAGTTCTATTGATAAAAGGAAAATCGTAACAGCCCCGTGGATTAAATGCAAGAAGCCGACTAGTTGTGGGGGACTAGTTTAAAATTTGTGGAAGACTTGAATATTGCTACATTGGGTAAACTTTCATGGAGCATAATCGAGTCCAAATTTGAGTGTAACAAGGCTGCTAAACTTTTGTTTCTTTCCTAACTCTCAACGGCAAAGAATTATTCACAACTCTAGCATTTAGAAGTCTATTCGGTCTATGTATGAAATTAATCATTCCAAATGCATTTTACAACGGCTGGACAGTTGGGATAAGATGATTTGGATGCTAGATATCAATGGGTCATTCATGGTAAAGGTTTTCTACCATTGGCTTCAATCGGAGGAGCAACAAAATATTCAGTTTAGAAGGCTTTAGCACAAAAAAATAGCACCATCTCTTTCTTTAGTGGCATGGAAGGCAATCACTAGATATATTTCTAAGCATGATGTGCTTCAACAAAAAGGTATAAATGTGGTTTCAATTTGTACACTTTGTTCTTGTAATTGTGAAATAATTGATCACCTTTTTGTCTCTCACTATTTTGCGAGACAATGTTGGAATGCATTGAGCTCTCTTTTTTGAAGATCAATTAACTTAAATGGGAGGTTTATAGATGTTGTTAACTTTGCAAGGATACAGCACTTTAGTACCCAGATTGAAGCAATAAGGAACTTCGGGATCACAACCATTATTTGGTTGTTATGGCATTCGTGGAATATATGTATTTTTTACAACATGCAACCGAATATCCACCACACATTGCACACGCTATGGGATGTTTTGCGTCAAACGGATAAGCTTGCAAATGGTAATGTGTAGAACTCGACGTAGAAAGAAATATTTTGAGATCTCTTTCAATTCAGCCCCGTTATAGTAGTGCCCCCAGGATTATACCTATTCGTTAGACAACCCCCCCGAAGGATTGGATTAAAGTTAACATGAATGCTTCATCGATGGGAACAGCGGAAGAGTTGGGTTACGGTGACATCTTTAGAATTTAAAATGGTGAGGTGCTCCATTATTTTTCATTCTCTATAGGTGTCTCGTACTCTTTTGTTACCGAGTTAAATGTGGCAATTTATGCAATTAATTTTGCACATGATAAGGGTTGGCGTTACGTTTATCTTGAAAGTGATTCAACGTATGTTGTTTTATTGCTCCGCAATAGGCACATGGAGGTTCCTTGGTTGATTCAGCTGGTCTGGAAGGATTGTTTAGCCAAGATGAACAATCTTAGGCTCACATATATAGAGAAGGGAATCACATTGCAGATGCTCTTACTGCCTTTGGTACAATCATGCAATCCTCGGAGCCTTGGGACACTGTTCCGAATTTCTCTTTGCCTTTTTTTGTTCATGATAGAATGAATAGAGTTAACTATAGATTCAACTACTTTAGTTGTTTTTTTTTTATTTTAGTGGAGGCCACATTTATTTGTAATGGCTAACCACTGGACTTGTTTGTATCACTTTGTTATTTTTTCTTTTCTATTTAATAAATTTTAGGGGGGTTTTGAGGAGTGGGGAAGGGCAGCATCCCCCCATAGGGTAGTCTTCCTGTTTTACCCTTTAGGTGGTATTACGTATGTGATGACTCATTGAGGGATTCACATCACCCTCGCTCTTTTCTTGCTATCCCTAATCTTATTAAAAAAATCAACTTAATTTAATTTAATGAATCATATAAAATAAATTATATTATATTATAACATTAGCTAAATTAATTTCCTGGAGTTATATAGATTATTTAACTACATTGACTTGATATATCAATTAATTAATAATCAATTCTTCATCAAGTCTTGTAACATTACATGTACAAGGAATCCCAGATTAGTAATTCTAAGAGCACGATTTTTGCTTCTATTCATGTGTTGGCAATGGGATTCACCCATAAATTGTACGCGAATTCTAGCAAACCATTACAACCCCCAATTGGGATAGAGTAAAGCCATTCATTAAAGATACGGAACCTAGTGGCTATCTCACAAAATCCTTTGCCAACTAACATCAATATGATGAACAAGAGGCATGGTGCTTGTCATCCCCCTATTCGGTTCATCGTATTTCTTGATTTAGAATAAAATGATAAAATAAGTCAATGACTTATTAGACATCCTTATCACTTTTATTCATCAAGTGGCAGGTGATTCGTTTCAATTTATCAAATCGAATGGCAATCCTATCACTTCAACACTACTACTAATGTGGTCATGAAATATACCGAGCATACCTATACTTGTAATCAAATATTTGAGGACCCGTTAGTAATATACTACAACATACCCAATTCAACATCAATAATAACTTGAAATCAAGTCTTATGATAATTGAAACCTACTCAATAAAATGTCCATGACATATAATCATATGACTTCATTGCATGGATCGGTTCAACCCCATGTTTCTTACATATGCCCATGTTCATGATCAACTTTACCAAGCGACTTAGCAACTACATTGCTATAGATGATCTAACATACAAGTCTTTCATTTCATTCGTTCCCATGATTAAAATAGACTTGCGAAATTTTATGATTATCAATCAATGGATACTCTACTAATATTATTACACAAGATATAAATGTAGCAGATTATTACCTTTATAATGTGACACTATATGAACCAATACCTTTAAAACTAGGGCACAATTCCAACAATCTCCCACTTAAACTAGTTTATAATAGGCATTGGCCTAATCTTTATAGATGCAACTAACCTTAAACTTCATCCATAATGGACTTTTGGTTTGATAATCAACAACATTGTTCCTTAGTCAACCCCATGTAATGACATGTCATATGACATATTAAACACATGTTCAAACTTTTTAACCGGGTCTCTTTAGCTTGTAAATGAGCCCCTAGTTTGACATAGAGAAACATCAAGTATGTTTAGGATCCACCCATCCTAAGTTACTTATGAAATTCCTAGTCCAAACACCTCCCATATAAGTACAACATGATACTATGTGCTTAGTTTCTGTTGTAGAATTAACAAATATAGTGTATAGAGCTCTCAGCTCATATTATAACTTTCAACAATCTTAACAAACTAGAATACATCTAGTCTTTAAGTGAAACCGATTGGATCAAATATAATTTTATAGATTTCCATCAAAAAGGTCATTCTCTTGGAATTGATCTAACAATGTATATTTGCATCCCGATAGAATATCATGGTTTTACATAAAGTTTGCATCAAAGTATTCACTTAAACTTAAGTGAACTACTTCCAATTAACACAATCATAACTATACTATCTCAATACAATGTTTGGAAACTTATCCACGATTTTGATTAACATCAGGAATACACATTGTCCATAAAAGCATCACTAAGTGGCTACTTGAAAATTCCAATTGCATTCTATCACCTTAACCCTTAAAGAGATAATTTAGTTATCAACTAAATTATGGTCCATAGATTGCATTTCAGCTTTATTGGCTTTCACACCATTAAGTCAATTAAGGATTTTCAATAGCCTTCCAACAGGTACAAAGCCTC
>CATIWQ010040826.1:0-22762 GCA_949673415.1 Euphorbia schlechtendalii
TTGTAGAGGTGTGGTGGTATAAGCCCTTGCGATGCGCTGTCAAAGTCATCCGTCAGGTTCCGAGGCGGCACTGTATTTCGCCTGGATATGATTAAACCAGCCTTGCTGAGATCTCCGTACATCACGCCAGAGGAGATGTACATCTCAACAACCGACTTTCGATATGCCTCCATTTCTTCTGGGGTAATTTGTTATTTTTTCTGCAACTGGAAGAGTGGGTTATCTCCTCCCATGGGTCAGTCACCTTGGGCGCGTTCGCCAGCCTTGGGCGGTGGCGCCCCCGTGACATTTATCCCCGTGATTGGGGGCTGATTACTCGTTCCGTTGTCAGCCATCTGAGATCGACTAGGAACTGAAATTGTCCGATTATTAAAATGTTCATGTGAACTGAGATTCTCGCCTGAGCAAATAAATTCAGTCCACGCTCACCGCACCAATGTTAAATGAGGACTGGAACGTGGTTCCACGCGCTAACTTTCTGACTGAGATCAACTCCGAACGCTCCTCTTTTATGTGGTTTGAAGGTTCCTGCAAAATAATAAACGTCGCTATGGGGGACTAGCCGTGTGACCGGCGTAGCCTCTCCGATGCTTAAGTTAGATCGGAGTTAAGAGAAGAGGCAGGGAGTTTTTTCTGTGAATTTAGAATACGTACCTCTGTGTGGTGGTCCAAAGGATCTTTTTATACTCCATGAACGTCTCCTGGTCTGACCCAAGAGTGTGAATCTACCATAGTTCTAGCTTGAGTCAATCTTTATCTTGTTAATAAGATAAAGCTTATCTGGATTTGGAGTTCCAATTATTGATGTCTCTTTTGAGGTTTTAGACTCTTAATTGGACTCAATGCTCCTGAGGCGTCGGGTCGATCCAGGCGGACAAGCCAACTCAGCTTGGTTACCGCCTGCATGTTCCTCTGAGATTAAGGGAAGACTTGATTTCCTCCTAATTTGGGGCGGATCCAATCCGCTTGGATGAGCAATGGGGTTTTACCCTCGAGTCGGATTGTAACCGTCTGGATCGGTAAGAACATTCCTAGCCTCACCATTAAATCTCTCTGTTCCAGGTGGATGTAATCCGCCTGGGGATCTCTCGTGGCTCGTATGCGCCTGTCAATATTTTACCTTGTTAACAATTACATAAAGAAAAACCACAATAATAATTTCGATTAAGTTTTGCGAAGGGTCAACCTTATTCAATTAAGTTTTGCCCAACCCTAAATGACAAACGGTGATCTGAAGTCGAAAATCAATGGAGAGATAGCTAACTCCTTTGTGGGAATTTCAATTCACACCGACGATGAAATGAGTAGTTTCCCAGTATTAATAAATTGGAGAGATTAATTGAAGAATTTAATTGTTTGTATTGTTGGGTGAATTCAGAAATAAGAGAAGAAGATGGTGTTTTTGTAATTGATAACTTAAAAAGGATTTCAATTAAATTTAACCATGTACTTTTTTAAAAATATTTTATATCTCAATGTGAAATTAAATTTTTATTTGGTTGAGTTTTCAAACTTTGACATGTGATGATATCTGTTATGCATTCTCTCGAAGTGTGACTAATCTAGGAAAGTTCAGGGATTAGGAAATGCAAAAATGTCAACTTGAGGGGTTGAAAGAACCCTAGAAAGTTGAGGAGACAATAGAACAAATAAAAAAAGTTTAATACACAATGAAATGTTCCAAGTTGTTACAAAAAATCTGTTGCTCTTTGAATTTTCAAAGTGACTCCGTAACTACCTTAACTTTCAAAAGTGCACCACTTGCTCCTGAACTTTATGTGTCAATTTTTGGTTGATTTGTTTATCATATATGTCATTTTTCTGTTTTTCTCTCTCCAATAAAAAACTAACACGTGACGTTTGAGGAGCAAAGTGGTACATTTCTTAAAGTTGAGGAAGCTACTTAATCAGTTTAAAAATTCAGAAGAGCAACTAGTTTTTTAAGATAATTTAGTTACCTCCCAATACATTTAACCAATACAAATAACAAAAAGTTACATTGGGGTTTGGAGTTGGAAATGAAGTGAAGTTGCTCCAATTCACTTCATTTCCGGTTTCAAATTTTAAAGTATGAACAGTGCCAATTCAAATTTAAAGTGACATTGTTCACAACTTCAAAATATTTATTTTTTTTATTATATTTAATTTTTTTAAAATTCTTTTACTTTGAATATATATTTGAAATGTTTAAGTTCTTTTATTTATAAAAAAACTTATTTTGTTTTATTTATAAAAAAATTATTATTACTTTTAGAGTTGTGGTTTTAAAGTTTGAAGCGAGAAACGAAGTGCAGGGTTGGAGAAAACATTGTAGCAACTTTAAATTATAAAACTTAATAGAATTTGAAGTTGAAGATGTAAGGTTGAAGATGCTCTTAGTAAAAATTTTCGCAATCATCTTATATATTTTTTTATATAAACCTAAATTTTTACTTTTATTGTGCGATTTTAGATAAATTTTAATACTTTTTTCTCCTTGAAATTATATTCATTTGTATATACTTTTTCCCGATTTCTTACCTTCATTTTGTATGAACCATGGAACTATAATAAAAAAAAGGGATTATCTTTGTTTTTATAAATTAACTAAGGTATTTAATGCAGATGATAATGTTATTGTTATTGAAACCGTATCGATTGGACCAGCATTCAACTATAAGTTCAAGCAGTTGATGAAAATGATGGTTTAATTAAAATCATATGCTTAATCATTACAGTTGCTCAAATACTTGCTGGTTCTAGTCAAAAGAAGAAGGAAGAATTGAAAATCATTTTTCCATAATGATGTATTTCTTTTATCAAAGTTTATGGGTTTCAAAAACTTGCATTAAGGTTTGAGTGATTTGTAAAATGGTAATTGTGATTTTTTTAAATGGGTGTTTGCAGTTTTGAAAGTTAGCAAAAACATGATTTTTAAATTCAAATTACATTATAAAAAAGATAATCTTGTTTATTTTGAACTGAAATTTTATAATATAGTTAATAATAATACAATACACCTTAAAGATAAATTTTAGAATTTTTTGAGAAGTACAAATATTTTTTTCAATTAAAACGTGATTGGTAACTTTAAAAATCATAATAAAATAAATAATTCTCGAAAATTACTCAAATTTTGATGAATAATTCTTAAATAGTAATGTTAACCCATATGATTGTTAAATTTATTGATTAAGGAACATTACTATTTATAGTGAAATTTTTTTTCCTTTATTTGCAATTTTTTGAAATCACAAACCCACTTTTGCAAAGAAAAATCTAACAAAGACCTTTATGCAAAACAATTAAATTACAAGACATGTTTTTGAAGTTTACTCAAATTTTTAATATTCAATTCTTCTTAGGTTTCATCTGGTTTGAAATTGCTCAAAGTTATTTTGTTACTAGTAGCTAAACTTGGACATGAACCGGGCCTACCAAATAAACTAGTAGTTCAAGCTTGAACCAACTAATAAAAGTCGGGTCGGATTGAGTCTTTATTTAAAAACTCAAACCTTGTGTGTTTTTAGATTTACTGCACCTATCAATGGAATAACACAGTACATGAAAATTATGTTTATTTTACACGACTACGTAATATATAGGTGGGATAATTCTGAAACACACAAGGTTTTTAAAAAATTTAACAAACCATTACACCCAACAAACAGAAAAATTGAAGAAAGAGAAGAGAAAAACATGGAAAACGGAAAAATTAATAGTTAAAAAAGAATTAAGAATAAAGAAAATAGTGACAATGGAATATATTATATATCAAAAAAATTTTTTGAACCAAACATTACCCGAAACACCAAACCAAATTGTGTATTTTGTTTCGGATCAGTTCAGTAATTCGATTTTTACCGAACTATGCACAGTACTATTACTCTTACTAATGATTCAAAAAAAAAAATCAACTTACTGGGAATTATTGCAACAGCAAATGATTCTTTATTGAATAATTTATCCAGCACATAATTTATAAAGAATTTTGTGGTAAAGTATGATTTTTATGAAAAAAGTTGTAACTTTTGCAATGATAGACAGGGATTTGCAGTGGCGGAGCTAGGATTTCAGGTGAGGTGAGGCTCTTCACATGGTGATCATCGATTGACGATCATATTACGTGACCTATAAATAAAATTAGTTCGATAAATAATTAATTTTGTGCAATTTGTATAGATTAAGTTTTAAATCAATTAATACACTAATTGTCAAATAGTTATAAACTTTTTAACATTTGAAATTCAATACTATTATACCTTTATTATAAGTTATAAGTTGATAAATGAAAAAATAATTGAAAAAGAAATAAATGTAAAAAAATAAATATACCTAGAAAAAAGATTTTTAAAAGATTATAATTAAGAAACAAATTAATAATTCATAACTCAGAATGAATATAATTAAAATTATCTATTAATAATATTTTATTAACAATCCATTAATATAAGTTCGGATTAAAGTTTTAATATATTATTTTATTCTTCCCTTTCTCACTCCATCTCTTTTATCTTATGCTTTGAAAAATTACATATATACAGGGATTAGTATTATTTGTTGTTGTGAAGAGCAGCAAAATAGTAAAAGCTCAACTGATCCAATCCCACCTAATCATCTCTTCTTGGTAGGTATATCACAATCAATCAGCCCATTTTTTCTCTTATTTCAATCCAAAATCAATTAAGTCACAGCCTCCCTCTTTGAACTGTTTCTGAAGGAGAGGTGAGGTAGTGGTTCGGAACTAACAATGGGTGCGGTCAAGGCTGCTATTGGAGACGGAGCCATCACATTTATGTGGATTTTCTGTTCCTCACTCTTCGGCTTCTTTACTTCCTTCATTGCTTCTGCTCTCGGTGTTCAGCAGCTTTTATGGGCCAATTTGTTCATCACTACTTCTATTGTATTCTTTTTTGTGTTGTTGTTTGGTTTGATTGGTCAGCTCCTCGGAGGTGCTAGCTTCAATCCAACTGCTACTGCTGCTTTTTACGCTCTTGGAATCGGCGATGACAGTCTCTTCTCCATGGCTCTCAGATTTCCGGCTCAGGTCAGTCATACTATATTTTTATGCATTTGCTTTTACTGGTTTGACTTCATATATTTACCTTCACTATTAGGTTTTCAGTTTTTGGAAAGATTTCAATTGAGTTACAGTTTCCTAATTTTCATATGTGGAAAGAAATGAAAAGAAGAAGATTCAATTCCCCTTCTTTTTATCAGTGAATTAAGATGGAGTTTTGGCAAAACCAAAGTATACCAAATAGGACTGATTTTGTGAGATTTCAAATCAGATTGACTTGTATATTATCTTTCTTTGGTTATCTCTTTCCCTTTATTCAAGGCATAAACGGTAAATGGAATTAATTCACGAGTAATTCAATTCGTTGGTATCAAAATCCCCCTCCCAAAAAACAGTAAAAAAGGGTTCTGCAACCCAATAAATTCAAGCAGGAAAATGAAATTCCTTTCTTGTATACAATTGACATGGTCCCAAGCAAAGATTAAAATGTTTAGAGTGAAGGAAAGCGCGCAGCTTTTTAACAAGAGGTTTTGAAGGAAAGCATTCAGCTTTTTAACAAGAGGTTTTGCTGAAACTCCAGAACAATAACTTCATCCTTAGGCCTTGTTTGGATGATAGTTCTTCATGGTTCATTAAAGTACGGTACGGTATGTTATGGTACAGTACAGTATGGTTCTTTTAAAATTTCGTGTTTGGATAGATAGTATAGTATGGTATGGTTTTTTTAAAATTCAGTTTGATTTAAAGGAGAACCATGAAGAACCACCAAATCCGTGGTTTTATTTTCATGGTTTTTGGAACCATGAAAAAACCATGAAAGAACCATACCATGAAAATAATCATACAAACAAACAAGTGAATTTAAGTTACAACCATACCATACCATTAAAACACCATGAACCAAACAAGGCCTAGCAAAATAGGGATTTTTTTTAAACTTGGACTTTTTTGTTAACAGGCTGGCGGTGCGGTATGTGGTGCAATGGCTATAATGGAGGTGATGCCACCACAATACAAGCACATGCTTAGAGGCCCTGCATTGAAAGTTGACTTGCATAGCGGCGCCATTGCTGAAGGGGTGTTGACTTTTCTGATAACCTTTGCTGTACTATTTATCATCCTCAGGGGTCCTCGAAATCCTTTGCTGCAAAGTTTGTCGCTCGCTGTTGTCACTGTTTCATTGGTTGTTGCTGGTGGTCAATACACCGGGCCTTCCATGAATCCTGCCAATGTGAGTATCCCTTCCAGTCCTTGCATTTTCAGTGTCAATTATTTATTCTTTTTCTTCCATCTTGCAAGTTGGATTGCTTTAAAATCTTAAAAAAAACTATATAAATGATAAATGCCTCTCGATGAACCACATTCTTGCAAACAACTATGCTGTTAGTTAGTAGGACCTTTTAATGTTCTGCATATCAGTGATCCAACTTGCATGCATCTTCTTACAATTTGTTATTGTTTTATGGCCTAATGCATAATTTGCCCCTTGAACTTGGCCTTGGAAGCCAAATTACCCACTGAACTTGCAAAAATGCACCAATTTGCCCCCTTATTGCCGCGTGTCAACTTCTGCTGAAGAGAGAAAAATGACATGTTTGAAGAGTCAAACTAACCAGAAGGTGACACGTGGCATTTAAGAGGGCTAATTGGTGCTATTTTACAAGTTGAGGGGTGACCGGGTGCTTTTTAAAGTTCAAGGGGGTCATTTGGCTTTAGAGACCAAGTTAAAGGAGCAAATCATGCATTAAGCCTTGTTTTAATATTTACGATGTTGGCTGGTTCTCAAGCCTTACATTCTGAATAACGAAAATTGAGAGAAATATCGAATTTATCCGCTCATGCAGAATATTTTATATCAGTAAGAAATGGTGCTAAGAGAAGTGGTTTCTTACTTGTTCATTTAACATCTTTATCCTCAAAAGATGATTAGCTCGTGCAATCGGTTCACGTTTAACGGTGCTAAGAGAGAAATGTGGAAATTGTTTGTTTGTTTTGGATAGGCATTTGGATGGGCTTACGTAAGAAAATGGCATAATACATGGGATCAGTTATATGTTTACTGGATTTGCCCCTTTGTGGGAGCCATATTGGCGTCATGGGTCTTCCGCCTCATATTCCCGCCTCCACAACCAAAACAGAAGAAGGCTTGACCACACTTGCCTTCTGTCGTTTGTACACTAAATATTTACAACCTTAGTGGCAATTGTAATAAAGAAAAGCATTCTAGTTTCTGTTTGGACGAATCTCATTCATTGAATTGAATGCCAATCTTCAGTTAAGTTGCGTTTCCTGATTTCAATTCTCTTTAATCTTCCTTTCCATCCTCGTTTGTGTTGATGTGTGCTTTGGTTAACTTTTCAGTTTGTGTTGTGGAAAATAAGGTAGCTCCTTTGACTTCAAAAAAAATCTCATATTAACTTGTTTTAGAAAAATGAAATCACAGAAAGGATTCCATTTGAGTGTACGTGAACCAAACTTATTTCTATTTGGGAAAAAAATGTTTGACCTTGTAGCATTGGCAATTTGGCGTAATATCTGTGCTTAAATATTTTACAGATAAAAAATTGACACTTGACTGAAAAAAATTGCAGCAGGGCACATTTTGGATTTGCATTGGACACATTTTGGAGTTTTGTGGTAATAAGGTATGTAACATGTAAACAAATTAATAACAACACAAGCTTCAGCCACTCATAAGATAATTTAAGGTTTTCCTCCATTTAAATATGCAAACAGAACCTTGTCTTAAGAACATAAATTCAAGATTTCTCAATCTAATATCTCTGAATTTACCTCTCGGCCTCATCCGATTTCTAAAGCTACTGATTCATATCTCCTATTTATCTCAATAAACCAAAAACCTTGCATTAAGATCAATTAAGCATCCATTTAATATTGGAACCCTTAACATGCACCTTATTTTCTCTCGGTAGAAAGGTTTTTCCCCTCTCAATCTCAAGCACTGTTTTAAAAGTCCCCACCTAGGCCCGTTTTGAAGGTCGCCGCCTTAATACTCCTAGCGTCTAAGTCCACCTAGACCCCGATTAGCCTTCAGCTGCCCGACTAGCACCTAACCCTTTTCAAAACACTGATTACGTAAGAGTTTAGGCCCTAAACTCATTTACAAATAAATATACAAGCACACATTCAACAAATACAAGAATTAAATACATGCATTGAGTTGAAGGAAGCCTTAGTCTATATGTCTGGGAAAGGCTTCGCTTGCTTACATATTACTAATCCATATTTACAAAGAACATTAAAATCTCCGTTAATGGAGGAAAAGGTTGCAACAAATAGGGTTTAGTGATCCCAAAGGGATGCTTACAAAAGAGAAAGATGAGATATTTATAATCCCAAAGATTAAAAGCTAACAACAATAAAATATTTACATAAAACTACTACTTTTTATATTGTCCAAGTATATTGGGAGTCTTCTTAGAGAAGCCAAATGACAACATAAGTAAACATCTCAAAGGTACACTAACCACTGTTATCAAAACCGGACCGGACCGGCCGGTTCGACCGGTTTTACCAGGAACCAGCCAAAGATCTTGTCGGTTTGATGAAAAATTTTGGTTTATTAGAAAACCGCATTGAACCGGTGAAAAACCGGTAAATTTCATACCGGTCAATACCCGGTTTATACTTTCATGTTGAATATTAAAGTTTTCTTTTCATCCATGAACACAGAGGATGATTCTTGTTTTGATCTATGAAGAGGTGTATTGAAAATAATGGAAGAAGAGGAGGGAATGATGATAATGAATACATACCATAGAAATGGAGAGGGGAAATGAGGTACATGATTGGAAAAATTATTGGAATTAAGGATTGGAAATGAGATGTAGATGAACCATTTTTTAAAGGAGGAAAAAACTGTTAATCTTCACAGTAGAGAGAGAAAGAGGAAATTTTAGGAGATAATAAATTTATAAAAATATATTTTAAAGTAGGAAAAAATTAGAAAGAAATACAAGATGCATTGTAGTAAAATATTTTTTCCTTGATTTTCGTTAATTAATTTGCAGTACAAGATGCAATTTTAACGTGGAAAAGAATTAATAGCTTGACACATTTATTTCTTAATTAATAATAATTATCTTTAAATTTTAAATACTTTATTGTAATTATTGTAGTTAATGTCATGGTGGAAATATCCAAATCTATTTTCCATTCTTTTGGTAAAAATTTAATACATTATAATTATTTTTGATTTTTTCCTTAATTATTTTTATCTTTGCATAAATTTATGTTACTTAAATTTTGTTGATATAAAAAAATTACTAATCCAGTAATATTACTGGTTGAACCCGACAATACCGATATACCGTATACCAGTAAATCCACCAATATAATATTCGGTACGGTTTTAACAACATTGAAACTAACCGGTCTCCTCCCCGTTAGATGTATTCCCATCAAGCCTCGAAATGTCAGTCACTTGCTTTTTGTCATCCCACTGTTGAATTCCCGCCACTTTTTGGTAGATATTTCCAGCTCCAAAAAGTCTTCTTATATCTACAATTTCTTGAGATTTTCTCACAATTTCTATTAAAAAGTTGATTTTTTACTTCAATTAAATATAAATTAAACCCATAATTCAATATTGTATTTTTACTTATCAGTAACTCATAAAAATTAGCTCAATTTATAAAACTACTATATTATAGTTGTTTCACAATAAAAATCTAGTTTCGAGACTATCTTAATGGTTTCACAATAAAAGTTTTGTTTCAAGACTCAAATCGATAAACAATGTGCTTCAAACCATAAAAAATAGGGAATCTATGATACTTTAGATCAAGATAAAACAGTTAAAAACTATTTTTAATTAAATAAAATTTTTCTATTATGCGAGAATTAACAAAAAATATTATGATTTTTTAATTATCTTAAATGAGTATTATTATTTTTTAAAATATAATTTCGTATTATAATTCAAATTTTAATTGAATTTATAATCTTGATATATTTATAAAATAAAAATGCAAATCCATCAAGGTCCCATCCGGACCCTCACTAATCCTGCTTAGATCCCGATACTCCAACCACCCGAATAAAGTGTAGCAATTTTTAAAATAAGTCTATTAAATTAAACAGGGAAAACACACTTTTTTTAAGAAACATTTTGAAACCCATGACATGACCAATTTTTATGGGTTACTATAATTCAATTTTCATACATTGAATTATAAAATTAAGGCTTGATGCATCGACACCCCCGAACTTGTTCAAAAAGAGTTGTTATCACCCTGAACTTTCAAATGTGACAGATAATCCCCTGTACTTGTCTAAAACATGTCATTTACCCCCTCATAAAAATATCAGCTTCAAGAATAAGAAGATGAACACGACGGGTCAAGAATCAATACAATATTATGATTAACTGAAAAAAAATTTAGAATAGAGATGGAGTTTTGAAAAAGATGAATAACATATATTAATGATCTTGAATTGTAAAAATACGAATATTATGGATTTTTTGTATTCATTTTCTATTCCACCAACATACTTTATGAGCATGCATTTTGATGATCATTTTTTATGGTCATTTACGTAGCAAGACAGGTCAGCAAAATGGGGTAAAATGATGCATTTTAGACAAGTACAGGGGTTATCTGTCACATTTCAAAGTTCAGGGTGGTAACGGTCATTTTTGAACAAGTTCAGGAGTGTAGATGCATTAAGCCTAAAATTAATTGTGATCTCAGTTGAATCTTGAAAGTATATTTGAAATTATACGTTGAGCCATTAAAAAATATTTACTCTATAAATTTTTTTACCTATTTTTATACTCGATCCAATTTTCATACTCGTGGAAATGTAAAGTAATTGTTTGTATTTTATTTTATTTAATACTAAACGTAATAAAATGAAAGAATATTCCTTACAGAAAATAAATAAAAATATCTTTCTTTATTTAATTTAATATTTTCTTCTGCATCTCTTTGTTAAAATAAATGTTTTAATCCAACAAAGAGTGTCCAATTTGTTGAAAACTTACACAAATCCTAAAATTCTCCGATCGAAATATAAATAAATAAGAAAGCAGGCAGCCAAGCCCAGCTCCATCCATCATGAACTTCCTCCTTCCTTTGTATAACTGACACTATTTGCCCACAACTACTGCAGCCAATACCAAACGACATTGTCGTTTCACTCCTTATCAATCTCTTTATCTGATTTCTCTCCGCCATCTTCATCCTTCAGTTTTTAAATCTCCATTACAATCAATACATTGGATTTTTCAACGAGGAGAGCTGGATCCGTCACAGGAACCAGCGCAGTCCTTGAAGGCCGCCAACGGTCAGATCCGTTATCGTACTCCTTCTTCTGCCGAACTTCTTGATTCCGGTGGTTCTTCCGGCTCCGGCGTTTCTTCTTCTGGTGCTGCTTCCTCCTCCTCTGCTACTTCTCCTTCTCAGCCTGACCACCCCCACCAATTGCCCTCTGACAAGATGAAACGCCCCCTCCCTCGACATGAATCCGTCTCTGATAAGATCCATAGATACCGGGGTATTCTCTTGGTCATTTCGATCCCAATTCTTTTGATCGCTTTTGTCTTGTTTCTCATGCCTAGTCGCTCGCCCTCTGTTGTCTTGGAGGAGTTCGAGTTTAATACACGGAAGATGTCGCCCTATTTTAGGGATGCTAAGAGATATGCTGTTATATTTGATGCGGGGAGTTCTGGAAGTAGAGTGCATGTTTACTGCTTCGATCGAAATACGGATCTTGTCCCCATGGGTAAAGATCTCGAGCTCTTTGTCCAGGTGATTGACTGTTCTATTTCTTCTTAATATTTTTTAGATTTGAATGTTCTTTGTAGTATCTTAATATTTTTTAGATTTGAATGTTCTTTGTAGTACAATTTCGTTGGTACTTGGTAGATAGGCTTAAGAATGAGCTTAGTATATGCATTGGTGTTAAAATTTGTATTTTCTAATTGTGAATTGCTTGATAATAACTTAAGTTTGTTTATCTTAAAAATTGTTTTTGCTGCATAGAACTAGAATGGATCTGCAGTATCATTTAAAAAATTGCATCGCGTTTGTAAAGGCCTTTCTTCTAGTTATTTCCTTGATGCTTATTTGAAATTAAATTGTCTTATAGCTTAAGCCGGGGTTGAGCGCATATGCAAGTGACCCACGGGCTGCTGCAAATTCCTTATTGTCATTGCTTGATAAAGCAGAAAGTGTTGTTCCCAAAGATTTGCGATCAAAGACTCCTGTCAGAGTTGGGGTGAGTTATCTTCAGACTGGTTATTGTGGTATCATTTGTTAGCAAACCCATTGACAATTAATCCATTGACTTTGTAGGCTACTGCAGGGCTGAGGGCATTGGGAATTGATGCATCCGATAGAATTTTAGATGCAGTAAGCCATACATGATTTTTGACTTGTTTCTTTTGTGATCATGTATATATATTGCTTTATAACCATTTGAATTTCCTGTTTGAAGGTTAGAGATCTTCTGAGAGAGAGAAGTGCCCTGAAATCCGAGGTAGATGCAGTTGCTGTTTTGGATGGCTCCCAAGAAGGCTCTTATGAATGGGTATGCACTTTTCTGCACTGAGTAGTGTAACAATTTGTCTTCATTGCGCAAATTTCACGCCAACTTTTGTGCAACATTTATTTGTTTATTCAATAATTGAAATCTGTGACAGCAATGTAGTATATCCTATTAAATGAATTGGGAAATTTTACGTTACCTTCTTTTAGGGTTAGACTTTTATTTGTGGGTTTAGAAGCATACATTTGTGTGGTGGTGTCCCCTGTATTGGAAGTTTGACAACATATTTCTAGTCTCAGATTGTCTCATTTTGTCTCAAAGTGTGCCTGAGACAGTAATATTGAGTCCAATTCGTAGTCCCTTTTTGAGCTTTCCCCAAATTAATCTTAGGCCTAGGGTGAGTTTGGGGTTGGTGTCGCTTGCTTTCCACATGCTTTCACAAAAGTATGTGAGGGCTCGCTTTTTAGAAAACAGGCTGGAAACAGTTTTTGGGGCCACTGAAAGCCTTTGCTTTCGGTGGGGTGGGGCTTATCTTACAATCTAAGTAAGGTTATGCATTTCACACACTATTTGAGCCACTACTGAAGATCAGCCAGGTCAGAAATTTAATAATGGCTTTCTAGCCACTCTTTGATAAAGTTTTGTTTCATTTTCCTATCCTTATTAGAACATTGGCAGATTGTAATTATAGAACCTGATATATGTTTGAACACTCTTTGATACATCCAACTATTATAACACTCTAGCGTGGTTATTTACATTCTTTGTTTCATACATAATACCTCTTTTCCACAAACTCTGCCCATAGTTTACATTATTGAAGCAGATAATTTGTATTATAGAGCTATATATCACTTGTTCACTTACTAGAGCACATTTTGGTCTGGCATTTCACTATGCTTATTGACAAACTAACACTTAGGTACAACATTTTATGCATTTTAATAAGAAGATGCTGAATCCTAATTCTTTGGCCTTGGCCATTGCTGGAATCTTTTTTTTTTGGTCTTCTGATTGTAGTTCTTATGAATTGCTTTGATCAGATTGATGCCACTAGAAATGGGTTTACCGATATTAAATCATATTAAATTTTAACCTGCTTCTTACTTGACTTCATTTTTATATCTATGGTCATTACTATCTAAGTTTCTATGTATGTTGACTTTGTGTCAAATTATGTTTATGCCTTCTCTAGGGCTTTAAAATGCTGGATTTGCCGCCTAATAGCCTTATTATTTATCTGTCATCATCTTAATGAATGAGCTAAATATATTTTTTTGCCTAGCCATTACATACATGAAAAAGAAATGGAATTTTTTTAGTTTGGTGCTCATAAGTGGTCATAAATTTTAACTCAATGATACATTAAGGGAATTATCTTACACATTCTTCTTTACTTGCCTGTTGGTTTGCAGGTGACAATAAATTACCTATTAGGCAAATTGGGCAAGTCATATGCTGATACAGTTGGTGTTGTTGATCTTGGTGGTGGATCTGTCCAAATGGCTTACGCTATTTCCAAGGCGGATGCTGCAAAGGCTCCTAGGATATCTGATGGAGAGGATACATATGTAAAAGAGATGACTCTAATGGGGACTGTCTATTACCTCTATGTGCATAGGTTCATCTCTTATATCGATTTCAAAAATAGTGATTTCATTATTATGTTATGGAAAACTTTTTTGTTTGTAATTCATGGGGACTATCATGACTTGGGGTTTCGACTATGCTAAAAAATTGTCTCAAGCTTTTATATACTGAAAGCATGCTCATTTGTCTATTTAACAATTCAAAGAAGCATTAGGATTATATGCCACTATGGTTAATGTGTTCTAAAAATTTGCATGTGCAGCTACCTTCACTATGGCTTATTAGCAGCTCGAGCAGAAATTCTGAAGGAATCTGAAGGCTCTGAAAATGCGTGCATTTTGGCTGGTTATGATGGTACGCTTAAAAGTTTCGGTTTTGTGACTAAAATTTGTTATTTTTTTAAAGATTAAGATTCTGTTTTTTCATAGGTTACAATGAATGCTGCAGTGCAGTTTATAGGTGACAATGTCACATCATGCATCTATATTACATGTTATTCTGTTAAATTCTCCATATGGATTGGAAAAGTGGGATGGTAGTTGCAAACTGTCTAGTGTGGGATGATTAGTATATTTGTTGGGCTTACTTGTAAAGTTTTCATATAATATCTGAAAATATTTTAAATCAAAAGAGAGTATTGAATCAAAATCCTATAGTCACAGAATCTCCATGGATTTCCTAATCATAGTTTACTTTCAATTGTTATGAAACGCGACCAACACTGGCTTCATTCTCTTCCTCTCCTCTCTCTCACACACTCTAACAGAACTCATTGACATGCAAAATACACTCTGTCTAGGAATGGTGCAGATGAAAACATTTAGGGCTTGTTTGGTTGGCGGAATGGCTATTCCGTGTGATAGAAGAAAAACGAATGAAAAATGGTATAGAATCTAGGAATAGCTATTCCGTCCGTCTACGGATTCTAGGCAAACACTCTACCATTTGTAACCTTTTTGTATTCATTTTTTTCCTATTTCACGGAATAGTCATTCTGCCAACCAAACGAGCCCTTAGGGTATGTTTCGAAAGGTACATTTTGAAAGAATTTAATTCAATTGAATTCACTTTGTCAAATTCCTCTGTTTGGAACCAAACAAATATTGATAGAATTCAAATCATGCAATATTTGAATTCTTGTGAATTCAAGGAATAGAAATCTTGCAAAAAGTTGTAAGATTTCGAAGGAATTAATTTGAGTTATGCCTTCAAATATTATTTTCACCATTTTACCTTCTCATGTGCTTTTAATCGAAAGAGTCAAAATTCTTGTGTATACATATTTGAAAAAATATTGAATATATTAGTTAACAATCAATTAATTATTCAATATAAATGAAATTTCCTTTGTATGGGAAATCAATTCTCTTTATTGAATTCAATTTCTTTTCATTTTCTTATGAGATTTGTTTCCAAACACAACCTTATTGTATGATTTGTGTGCTTATGAATTACCTTTTTGTCTTTATATTGAAGGGACTTACAAATATGGAGGAACGAGCTACAAAGCTTCAGCCCCGCCTTCTGGTTCAAGCTTGGAAGAGTGCAGGAGTCTTGCTTTGAGGGCCCTCAAAGTGAATGAATCAGCATGTACACACATGAAATGCACATTCGGCGGTGTTTGGAATGGTGGAGGTGGGGATGGACAGAAGAATTTATTTGTTGCATCGTTTTTCTTTGACAGGGCTGCTGAGGTACTAATAATAATTCTTAGCTGTGTTTGCTCTACACAACTTTTATAATTACTGCAATTATTTACCTGACCTGATTTGCTAAGTATCGATATTTATAGGCTGGTTTTATTGATCCTGCCTCACCCGTTGCGAAAGTTCATCCATCAGATTTCGAGGAGGCAGCCAAGCGAGCTTGTGAAACCAAACTCGAGAACGCAAAATCAACATATCCAGGTGTAGAGGAAAGTAACCTCCCATACCTGTGTATGGATCTTGTCTACCAATATACATTGTTAGTAGATGGATTCGGTAAGTGATATGCACTCTAGTAAGGGCCTGTTTGTGATTACTTTCCCTTATTGCTATCTGAAAAGCTCCGTTTTCAAGCTTTCCCAGGCTCTGGAAATTAATACTAGCAATTAATTTCTATTTAATTAGTATTAAGAGTAAAATCTCTCTACAATGCCAAAATATGTTGTTCTACTATTGCAGCTCTAAAAGCAATACCAAACAGGCCCTAAGTTGCAAAGCTAAAAAAAACAGCTCTGTTCTAACCCTTTCTTTATTTGTTTGTGGTTATGTATAGCTCTTGATAAATGGCAAGAAATCACATTGGTGAAGAAGGTGAAGTACCGTGATTCCCTTGTTGAAGCTGCATGGCCCTTAGGCAGTGCCATAGAAGCTTTGTCAATGGCAAAATGACATGAACAACATTGCATGAGCATTACAAAACACAATGTTGATTTGCATTCGATTATCAAGCATCGGCAGTTTTCGTGTCATCTGCAGAGTTTAAAATACTTTGGTAGTAGCTAAGGAGAATTGAAATGGTTTTGGCCTTGTATCAACGGGAATAATAGAGAAGGAAATATAGCTCCATTTATTATCATTATTTGTAACTACATTTATGAATATTGTTCTGAATTTTTGTTTTTCTGACAAAATTATTCAATTCAATTATTTCATCAACCCATGCAAACAAGCAATTCCATAATATAATGAGTAATATAGTTTACTCAATGTTTATCCTCTGGTGCGGTCTCTGATTTTTATCAGTTTCAGATTTTTGTGAAAATCTAAATGCAACAGTAAATAAGAAGTTAATGACTCGTTTGGTTGGTGAAATAGATTAGAATAAAATAGAATAGAAAATATATGGAAAACATCGATCATGATGTATGATTCCGACGTCGGAGGGAATAGCTCCTTCTAATTTTCATGGAGAAATAGCTATTCCGTGATTCCCATGAAAACCAGGAAAAGTTATTCTTTCCGATGTCGAACTCATGTATCATATTTGACGTTTTTGCATTCATTTTCTATTCTATTCTATTCCATTCCGCCAATCAAAAGACCTCTAAGAGTGTAGAAGTTGCAAATACAGATTTTTATACTAGTTCATCATCTACCTAATCCAATCCTTGGAATCTCCTGATCAAGATTTAATTCACTAGTAATTCTTCTTCAATGGGCGGAGATAAACAACTACAATGTTGATTACAGATTGAAGTACCATCCAACAATCCTAGCTGAGCTTTACCAAAATAAAAATACCCTTCTTGCAGAATCTAGATCTGAGCTTTACAACCACACTAATTAACATCCTTAATGTATCTAGGCTCCTCCACACTAACTCAACACCCGAGCTACTGATTTCCAAGATTTAAATGAAAAGTTGTGAGCTTCCGAACTTTGTTTCAATAAACTCTATTACAAACAATATCTAAATGGGAGTTTGCTATTGCTTTTGAAAGTGAAATTTGGCAGCGATTCGATGTAGATTGAATGCTCTTAAGATTGAATAAAACTTCACCAGATTCCCTATTGGATATTCAACTCCTTTTTATAAACTTGAATTTTCCTGGTTGGGTTTGGACTATAGCTAAAATCCAATCGTTGTTTCTTGAAATTAATCTATATCTCTAAGGAGCACAAGGACAGTTAACCATTGATTAATCTGTTTAGACTTAGCCAATATTCTCGTTTAGAGATAGAAAAACAGTGTTGAAATGGAGCTGCAAAAAAATGGTTCCCATAGTGGCACATTGTCTGCTAGAGAGGAGAAAATGCAAATTTGTCTCTTGGCTATCAACACAAGGTTTTTCTATTCTCAGATTTTATATATTTTTGCGAAGTTGAATTAAATGCAATTACATGAGATAGTTGACTCACGTTATACATTAAGATTTGATTTATTAATTTGAAAGTTAATTCTTGCATTTAACTTGAAGACTGCGAAGGCATGGAGATTGTCTTCTAGCTTTCGAGGATTCATCATATCTTGAAGACTCAGATGCATCATTTGATTCTTGTAGACTTTGATGATGCTTCTGATCTAGGCTAGATACTGACGTTGCCTAAGATTTATTGCTTCTTTGGCTTGCCTTTGACGTAGGTTACCACTTCCGAAATTTATTCTCGTAGTAAGTGTCAAAACATCTACTGAGATCTAGATTCAACAATCTCCCCATTTTTATGCTAACAAGAGAATTTGGCAAGAAGTATAAGTCTTTATTATATTCTGAGTAACTCCCCCATAATTTTTCGCTTGATCTGAATTTACTTTTGGTTATGTTTTGTCTGTTAGGATTTGATAATCTTGGTATGATAAGAAATGGAAGAACAAAACCAATTCTGGTTGTTCCTTTGAATTTAGTATTGTACTGTACTAGATTTTGAATCTTGGAAATGCTAAGAGACAAAATTTGATAGATATTCCTATTCGGTTTCCTCAAAGTGCTTTTTATTGACTAGTTTAGCGTGTTTCTCGCTTGTTTATTTTGTTCGCTTAAACCTTGTATTAGCTACTGCACTTGATCATTTCCTTAAATCGTGAATGAAAGCCGTATATAATTCCTAGTAGCTTCAACATTTGCTCTGGCTTTCTGAGAACTTGATTTTGTGCATTACAAAGAGTTAGACTGCAGCATTATAATTTGGGGATGAAGAAATAAAACTTTGTTTGTATCGGAACTAATTGATCCTTTTTCAGCATATTATTGATTCTAAGATATAATGCTTACTTGTTTTTGATTGGAATTAGTAAGAGTAAAGTTAGAGCTAGACCTAAGATTATATGGCGGCAAAATATTTCGAAGATATCGGTTTGTTAAATATTATTGAGCAGTTGGCATTTTAATTAAGCAACTTTGAGCATAGCCTTCAATTTAGTAGAGAATGAAACAAGTGGAGTTTCACAATTATCTGGTTAGTAGAATCCATGGTGATTCCCAGCTAAAGTAATAGCAATCAATAACTTCACCATAAGCTTGTCAAGCAATTCTAGGTTCCGTCAAATGACACTAACCTTGTTTTTGGGGTGTCCCTACACTGAACCTTTGACAACTTAAATGTAGACTTAGCATTGTCATGCGTGAAAGCCAATGTGTTATGTTCTTCTTATGTAACACAAATGCAATTTTTTACTGAGAAGATGTTGAATCCTAAATTTTTAGGTATTGGCAACATAACTTGTGCGTTTCTAACAATTTTGTTCTTAGAAACAACGGTTCTACCTTCAAGAAGTGGGGTCCATGAAATGGAACCGGGTATTTTAAAATACCCGGCTCCATGTATAAGACACGTGTCCCACAATCTGAAAATTGGGACATATGTAATGAACTGGAGTAGGGTATTTAAGATCACCCAGCTCCATGTAAAAATCTTATCAAAGGGAAAACAAAAATGGGACTTGGGTCCTAGGGACTCATTTCCTGCATTAACGACATGTGTCCCAAAAAATTATTTCATTATATTATCTTTCATCATTTTAATACTTTTTAGAACACATGTCATTGAGGAAAAATATCCTAACAAACTTGTTTTTATTGTAATTTCTCCTTTTTCCACATGACATTGACAAGGTACTAGGATAGGAAACATTTATAATAAAAATCAGGTTACATGTATTTTTTTAAACTATTAAAATAATTGTTTAAAACATCCATCCTCGATCCCTTCTATAATTTCCCAAACCACAAATAACCATAAAAAATGGCAAATACGGGGAAATTATACAAGGCACCTAATGCGGGAAAAAAATCCTCTATCCCCAAATGATATCCCCATGCATGTCCTCCCAATAAAAACCTACCACGTGTCAATTTTTATTATATTTTAATAATTATTAATTTCTCTCTTCTACTTTTTTAATTAAAATATAATAAAAATTGATACGTGGTAATTTTTTATTGGAAAGACAGGCATGGAACACCATCTGAGAACAGAGAATTTTTCACCGAAACGAGCCACCTAAAAAAAATACCCTTTATTCAAAAGTAAACACGTGTCCCAACTCTGCAATTTTTTTCTTGCTTCTCCCTTTTCAATTGCCTTGGCGTTTTCCATTCCCTTCCTCTTCTCTGTCTTTTCCTCACACAAGATTATAATATAAACCAAATCTATCTTATCCATTGATCGAACCATCACCCATTTTAATTTTTAGAGACTCTGTTATTCAGTCTTACCATTCACTTATTCTAATTTCCTTATTTGGGTTCTGTAAAAATATATCCTTTTCCATTGCCGTTCATCTTCAATTTAAGGTCGCAGTTTCACTTATTTTAGGTTTGATTATTTTCATTTCCTTTGATTTTATTTTTATCAACTGAAATTGCCGGAGAAGACAATCGATAATGAACAGCCAAAAGAAATCGACGGAGAATGGAATTTACCGGCAATTTTCAGAGAACGGGGACCAATAATTGACGGAGAACGATCACCGTCATTCACATCTTCAACATTTCACCACCGTTATTCATTTCAATATCTATAATTTGGACTATTCACTTCAAATTAACTTTCAAAACAAAATGTTAAATTAAATTTATTTCTATTTAATTTCAAATAATAAATAACCAAATAAATAAAAATTGAAAAGTAATCAAAATATTATTAAATTTTTTTAAATGGTTACTTTTATTGTAGCAACTTTAAAATTTAAAGTAAACTTCGATTATAATTTCAAATTTTACTTCAATCCCATTTTAAAGTGTGGTTGGAGATTTATATGATAAAACTGAAAAGGAGAAGAAATTGAACTCAAAGAATCTCTTGGTAGCATCATAAAGAAACTCTTTTTTCTTTTTTAAAAGGAAAATGAGATTATTAAAAGGTTTGGTTAGACATAAAATGATGTAGATGTTGCATTTTAAAGAGATTCATCTCATTTTTCAAATCACATCAAAATTAAACTTTTCAATAATTATTTTTGAGGTTTTAATTAGTTTTGTCCAGAATAGCCTTAAATTATTTTAAATTTAATATATGTCCATTTTAATCATTTAACATTTCTAGCAGTAACCGTAAATCATATTTTTACCAAATACTAAATACATTTTACTTAATAATAACAACAACGAACCGTAACAATAAACCTCAACAGTAAACCGTAACAAAAAACAGCAACAACGTCGCCAAACAGAAATCAATAGATGGGAAGAAAGTGCCGCAGAAGAAGATGAAAGGGGAAGATAGAAAAAATTTGCAGAGTTGGGACACGAGTTGATTTTTGAATAAAAGACATTTGTATAATTTCCCGCAAAAAATCCTGCATGTCATTGGTAATCACTTTTATGGAAGAAAACCTCCTAGAAATCCTGACATCGTAAACAATTATATTTAAATGATCCTAGATGAGTTTGAAATTGAGTTATGGATTTATGATAAGGTACCGGGTCAATCTTCACAACATTAATTTAATGGTGACAAGCGATAAAATAATGAAGATTTTGATTTTAACAAAGTCATAAAACTTAACATGAATCAAATACAATGAATTATTTTAAACTAATATTAAAATATAAATATAAAATGGTAATCAAACGGTAACAAAATAATAAGGGTCCATTGAAAATAGATATTTTAAAAGACTCGTAAAGGGCACATTTTCACTGATACTACGTCATTTCTTATACGAAGAATTCGTGTTTTAAATATCGTTGCGAAGGCTTGAACCTGCATCATTGATAAAGGATGCTTGCTTGCCTTTGACTATGTCATTTTCTTGTCACCATTATACCTATTTATGCAATATTTCAAAACTTAGGGGGCAAATGTGGATCCGCCCCTGTGTTGAATAGGATTTCCGAGATTTTTCTCATCAGGGTAAAGATCCGATTATACTTGGAATATAACTTAATACAAACAATTAAAGATAATATCAACATATTAAAACAATTTTTTTCCAAATATGATTTATAACTTTAATCTATTTAGAACAATGGTTATAAAAAGGCCTAGATAGCAAAGATAGACAAGCTACATATCAAGCTTCAATATTTACTTTATTTTATATGTTTTCTTTCTATTCCTTGGGACCCCTAGTCCTAACCATTTTGTTTTGTAAACTTTCTCTAGCAAGACGAAGAACCCAAAATTAAAGGTTGGAGCATGAAATACGGATATTTTTTTAATCTTGCATTGATAAATTATGAAAATAATCTTACATTGTTGACTCGATTGTTTTGAGGTTGACTCGGGAGAGGAACTTGCAAACAAACAAAAAATACTTTGCCGTTCAAGTTACAAATCAACATGAATAAGGTGATATTGTACATTTGAGATTTAGAAACCGTTATATGGTCTCTAAATAGTCTTAAATAGATTAGGAATATAAATTATAATAGTATAAAGGATAGTATTGCTTGATTTGGTGTTATCTCCTCATTTGATAAAATTGTATCCCAAATAAAATTGACTCTCTTGTTTATAAATAAATTGTCGGAAATACTATACATAAATAAAATTTATTTTCCAAGTTATCATGAATTTTAATTATTCTCATGTTATAATTTAAGATTTGGATTTGTTTTTTTATGGTAAAATTTTGTCAATTGTTATTAGATGTAACTTAAATTTTTCATTTATAATATAGTTGAATTCTTTCCTTTTTTTTAACATATATATATATATATATATATATATATATATATATATATATATATATATATATATATATATATATATATATACATATTGAATCCAAGAT
>CATIWQ010040852.1:0-21698 GCA_949673415.1 Euphorbia schlechtendalii
TGGGATCGATATCTCTTAAAACTACATCACAACTGTATACTTGCAGTCATCATCATTTTTCTATTTTGATAAGGGGTATTGACAACACCTATATTTTACGTGAACAAGTTTTTGGCACCGTTGATATATAGCCGAATCTTGTAAACAAACTGTTAAACTTATCAGTAGAAAAGTGGCGAACATCTACCCCCGTCCAAACTTCATAACTTATCTACTCCTTGGCCATTCTCAACGTGGGGTATCGACATCATTGGTGACATTCGGCCTAGCTCAACTAACGGACATCGGTTTATCAAGGTAGTGGTCGACTACTTTTTGAAATGGATAAAAGCTAAGTCTTACACCAATATCACCGCCAAGAAGATGGCCAAGTTCATAGAAATGCATATCTTCACTCGTTATGGTATCTCGCTTCACATCGTATCAAATAATGGGGTTCAATATCAAGGTGCTATAGCAGATTTGATAGAAAAGTATGGAATCGAACACCACCATTCATCACCCTACAGATAACAAGCCAACGGGGTAGTAGAAGCAGCCAACAAATCAATAAAGAAGATTTTGAGAAAAATAGTAGTCACCTACCGATGTTGGGCTAATAAACTATAATTCGCAATTTATGGGTATAAGACTAGTGCCAAAACTCCTACATATCATACTCTATTTTCGCTAGTGTATGGAATGGAAGTAGTCCTACCGGTTGAAATGGAAGTGAGATCTCTTCGAGTAACCTTGGAAGTGAAATTAAAGGAATCAGATTAGGCAAGGGCCAGATTCGAGCAGTTGAATATGATAGACGAACAACATCTGAAGGCATTAGACCACCTGTAGATGTATCAACAGCGCATGGCTAGATCATACAATAATCGGGTTAAGTGAAGGCAGGAGACTTGATCTTGAAACAAATGAGACCATCAAAATGTCCGAGGAAAGTTTCGACCAAACTAGGAAGGTCCTCACATCATGAAGAAGATCCTAAGCAAGGGAACCATCAAGATTATGGACATGGATGGGAATGAATTCGCTAACCCAATTAACCAAGACAGGCTCAAGCGCTACCACGTATAAGGCCAAATGAAATAAATCAGAAAAAGTGGTATATAAAAATAGAGAGCAAAATGTGAAAAGTTAGTCCGTCAATTGGCACTTGGCTAGCTAAGAAACAACTAGGACCTTTCTTTGTAGAAGAAATAATAAAAGTCCGTTGAGCTGAAAACCCGTAATGGGTGACTCAGGAAAAAATTAGGGCTTTGTGAGGTATAGAGAGACCACGAGTTAGAAAACCTGTTATAGGCTAGCTGGTGGCAGGATTCAAGTCATTAGAAAATTTGTACCCTCTTTAAAATCATTAATGAAATGTCATTATTGTTGCAAGATTTATTTTTATATTGTATGGGTGTGTGCATGTGGAATATCACAAGTAAAAATTGCAAATTCCAAAGCCTTAATAAGTCTCATAATGTCAAAAAAAAAATCAAATGCATGGCTTAGAAAATGAATGTCAAAGTCTATGACAAAGATGTATAGGTGATCTACGGGTGCCAGTCATTCCACCGAGCATGCTTCCTTGAAGTATGAGGGAGAGGGTCCAAACCATCCTCGTCTCTCTCCCACTCACGTGATACCCTAAGATGCTGGTCGACATTTGAAAGACTCCTTATCTCACCTAGCCACCCCTAAAAAATTCATCAGTATCGGTGGTCTCTAGGGTACTGTAATCTAAAGCAACCATGACAGCTTTCGCCAATAATCCTCGTATAGTATCCGGCATGTCAGGACCAAACTCATGAAAGCGGGTTGAACACAACAGCCTAAGAACTCACTACCAATGCCCATACTGCCTACATAGGTGGGAAGGAGAATAAGAAGTGATGCCAAATAAGCCAATCAGCAGCACGCCTAAGTCATGCACGTTAATGGCCATGAGAGGAATGTCCAGCCAAGGACTAAGCTAGCGAATCACAAAAGCTCGATAAGGATGCAAAATCTCGATCCAAGCCTCCTTGCTCAATGTACGGTGGTCCTTCCTAACGAATCCTCTAGGACCATAATGTGAAGGAAGATATTGCGCCTTGCCCAAATGAGGGTCGGTAGTCAAGCAAGCTTCTCCAACAACCACGCCTACAAGAATTTCATTCAAATAAGAGGATGAAATTCATGAAGAGAGAGGTTGAGAAGATATAACTCGAGTAAAGCAAAGTGGTCACCCACTAAGTCAGGATTCACTGTAGTAGCATTCATGTGAACCAAACTCTCTGCTAAAGCGAAAGTCGCAAGAGAAAGACTTATGGAGAGTGGGTCCATAATCGACAGCAAGCAGAATGGGGTAAGTGCTCCAACCCCACAAATGAATTCTTCTAGGAGAAGTAGGGCCACCATGGAAGGCCAGGCAAGATGAGAGCTAGGCATGGTCTCACACCAGTTGAGGATAGCATCGACTAGAAAACCTCAAATTTAGGGAGGGGTAGATAAAAAACATTAGCTGAAATCTAAATTCCACAACCCTCGTAGCATATCCTCACCCCCGAACTAGAAGGAGGAAAATGCAAAGGAAAGCCTCATGGGGAACACCGGAGTTGGGTTTGCCAGGAAAGGAAGCCCTAGGATGGCATGATACTCCTCGATTAATGGGTAAATCTCAAAGTTAGTAAAGTGGAAGATGTGAGTAGCCAGATCCTAGAACATCATACTAGCATGGACTAAGGCCATATCCATGGCCCTAGAATCGAAGTATTCAAGGCCTCACAGCCCTAACCCACTGAGCTTTCACTAATCAGGTGCCTGTGTGGTGCGGAGAAAAGCCCTAAGTCGCTCATTATATGTCGACATTAGTAAAAATTAAAGGAAATCCCTCAAGGCAGGTGTTGCCTACACGCATTAACGAGATACATTGGGATATCATGTTCATTCATGCATACACACAAACATTTACAACAAACTAACATTCATCTTCATAAAAACAAAAGCACAGCAAGTAAATACTCAGCGTGCAACAGCTAAAGTTTAGCACTTCTTCATAAAATATGAGTTTCGAGGTTCTACAAGAACATCTAAAAGTTTGAAAAAAAGGAAAATTAGGGTAAAAAACTCCTCAACATGCACCGATTATCAGTTTCCTCCACCCACCGGATCTTTAAGCTCCATAGTAGCAATATCTTAATCCTTGGGGCGTAGAGGTCCAGCGATGCCCACTATGGATTGAGAATCGTTGAGAAACTCGGTGTCCCAAGTAGGAGAAAGTAGTAACTCGGTATTAGGCTCACTAATTAGGGTGGACAGATCAAAGGATATGAAGTCCGTTGTGGCGGCCCTAGCTCGCTCCTCCTCCTCCTCTAGAACTCGGGTGGAATCGGCAGTCTACCGCAGTAACTCTTGATACTGGGCATCTAGGCCTTGATAACTGACATCCAGGTCCCGATGTCTAGTATCCAGACCTCAATAGTGGGTATTGAAGTTCTAATGGTGGATGTCTAACTCCTGGAAGCGACCCTCGAGCTCTCATAATGCTGCTCACAATCGGTACCCCTTGCTGCTAGCACCTGTAATCATCATGATATCATAATCACACACATTAAGCATAAGACATAATCCATTAGCATTTCGAATCAACCTAAATAGGTCAAGAAGGAACATGTACCCTCGTGACTCTATCCTATTCCAACATCATATCCTTCATGGCGAGGGAATGCCGAGCCACCCTCTCCATCTCCTCTCGAGTGAACTACAGTCAAAACAAACAAAAGAACATCAAACATGGTGAAACCAATATGCTATGTTTGAGAACGAATCAGTTAATCAAAGGCTTACATGAGTAGCGTCAAGAGGGTCGAAAGAGAGTGTTGTAAACATTCCAAGGAAGAGACATCTATGCCTCCATCCCTGGGAAATCCATTAAGTAAAAGGTAGTATCTAGAGGAACCATCAACCTCCCCTCAATAATACCCGAGGAAGTAAAACTTGGGCCTCCAAAAGAGACATTCAGATTAAGGACTCTAGCTCTCTTTCGGGCAGCCTCTTTCAATAACAAGTGATAATTAAAAATAAGATTGATAAAAGTTGAAAATGGTTAATCTAAAAGGACTCTCATACTTGACAACTCACGCCAATACCGCTTGAATAAGTGAAGAAGAAGCTAAGAAAGGCAACTACTTTAGGTATGTTCATACTAGATAGTTTCTCTATATTTCATTGTGAGTCTACATGGGTGTTGGATACTGGTTTTGGTACTTATATTTGTAGACTCGCTTAACTAAGTTACACAAATGTGGTGACTTGGGCCTAATGGAATAGGAATCCTATGGTGCGTGCGAACCTTGTTTAAAGGGAAATATGACTAACAAACCTTTCAAAGGAAAGGGTCAGCTTTCCACTAGTGCCTTGGAAATAATACATTTCGATGTATATGGTCCCATGAGTGTTAAGACATAAAGGGTTTTGTCTACTTCATAACTTTTATCGATGATTACTTGTGATAAGGTTATTTGTACCTAATGAGGTACAAGTCAGAAAGTTTTGAGAAATTCAAAGAGTTCAGAATTGAAGTAGAAAAATAGCTTGGGAAAAGTATCAAGACCCTTCGATCTGATAGAGGCAGTGAATACTTAAGCCAAGAGTTTTAGGATTATCTAAGAGATAATGGTATTTTATCCCAGTGGACACCTCCTTATACACCCAAACATAATGGAGTATTAGAAAGGAGAAATTGAACCGTACTTGATATGGTTCAGTCAATGATGAGTCAAGTAGAGCTTAGCAGATCCTTTTAGGGTTATTCACTTGAAAGCGTAGTTTATATTCTAAACAAAGTGCCCTTGAAATTAGTTTATCAAACAGCATACGAATTGTGGTATGTTAAGAAACTAGCTCTTTCTCACCTAAGAGTTTGGGGATGTCCTACTTATGTAAAGAGGACAAATACAGATAAGCTGGGTGCTAAGTTTGATAGTTATCTATTTGTAGGTTACCCTAAGGAGACTATGGGTTATACCTTTTATGATCCCAAGGAGCAAAAGGTACTTGTTCCTAGAAATGCTCAATTCCTTGAAAAGGATCATATACTTACGAAAGCTAGTGGGAGCAATCTTGAGTTAGGTACTCAAGAAGATCAAACAGACAATTAACTAATTATTCCTACACCTATTATACAAGAAAGTGTAAGCATGGAACAACCTATTATAATACTGACATTGCGTAGGTCAGGTCAAGCTCCAATAGCTCCCGAGCGATATGATTTTCTCATCACTGATGATAAACATCTCTTCCTTATAGAATATGATGAGCCCAAGACTTACAAGGAGGCAATGGAAGGCTCAAAATCTGACAAATGATTTACGATCATGAGGTCAAAGATGGACTCCATGTATGAAAATCATGGTTGGAACTTGGTTAATGCTCCAAATGGTATTAAGCCCATAGGATACAAGTGGGTTTTCAAGAAGAAAACTAACATGGACAGTAATGTATTTACCTATAAAGCAAGGTTGGTTATAAAGGGTTACATTCAAAAAGAAGGTATTGACTATGATGAAACCTTTTCACCAGTGACCATGCTAAAGTCTATCAAAATACTCCTTGCCATTGATGCTCATTATGATTATGAGATTTGGTAGATGGATGTGAAAATAACGTTCCTTAATGAGAATCTAGATAAGGATGTGTATATGACACAACTCAAGGGTTTTACATCAAAGGATGGCTTGAAGGTATGCAAGTTGCAAAGGTCCATTTATGGACTTAAGCAAGCATCAAGGAGTTGCAATATTAGGTTTGATGAGACAATTTGAGAAATTGTTTTTATGTAAAACGCTAATGAGCCCTGTGTATATAAGAAGGCTAGTGGGAGTGCAGTTGTTTTCCTTGTATTATATGTCGATGATATATTATAGATAGGAAAGGATGTTCCTCTTCTTTAGACAATGAAGTCATGGTTGTCAAAGAAGTTCTCAATGAAAGACCTTCGAGAAACAACTTTTATACTTGGTATAAAGATCTACTGAGATAGATCCAAAAGGTTGCTAGGTCTTTCCCAAAGTACATACATAGACAAGGTTTTGGCTAGATTCAACCTTGAGCAGTTAAGAAAGGGTTATCTTTAAATGTCTCATGAGATTAACCTTTCTAAATCTGAGTGTTCGAGAACACAAGAGGAGAGATTACGTATGAATAAAATACCCTGTGCCTCAGTGATAGGATCCATCATGTATGCTATGGTATGCACTCGGATTGACATCTCAGACACATTGAGCGTCATGAGCAAATTTCAATCTGATCCAGGCGAGAAGCACTGGATGGCCGTAAAAACTATCCTTAAATACTTACGTAGGACTAAGGATATGTTTTTAGTATATGGAGAAGGTGATCTCTTAGTGAAGGGATACACTGAAGTGAGTTTTTAGTCTAACAGTGATGATTACAAGTCCTAGTCAGTATATGTGTTTATGTTAAATGGAAAGGCAGTTGTTTAGAAAAGTTTCAAATAAGATACGACTGCTAATTCAACCACTGAATCTGAGTATATAGCTGTTGTTAGGATTAAGGGATTTATTGGTGATCTTGGTGTGGTGTCCAACATTGTAAATCTAATAGCGATCTATTGCAATAACAATTGGGCTATTGCTCAGGCAAATGAACTACGGTATCATCAAAGAAATAGACATGTACTCAGAAAATACCATCTCATTCAAGAGATAGTAGCTAAAAAGGATATAAGCTTAGATTACATCCCAACATATTAAAATCTAGTAGATAGGCTAACCAAGCCATTGACTCAGATTAAGCATGACCAACGTGTTAACGAGTATGGTATGAAGCACATGGGCAATTGGCTATAGCGCAAGTGGGATATTGTTAGACATTATGTATGCCCTAGAGGCAATTAGGGCAATATGTCTTAATTAGTTATAATGTACAAACAGTTTTAGATTATTATTATTATTATTATTAATAAAGGCATCTTTATTATTTATCAATGTTTGTTTAATTTATGTCTCTCGCTGTTATCATATATATGTGGTATTATATATGCGCATTGATAAGACAAAGTTTGTGGCTACTTCATAGCGTAAAAGTGCAAGGACATGGTGGGAGCTATGTGGTGCGAGAACTACACATACATGTTACTATGAATAGTCTAAATATACCTAGTCATAATTTCATTGAGACTCAACATCAATGAAGCAGACATACTAACATGTGTAGGCTTACTCCTTGGATTAGATCCAAGCAATCGATCTCACGAAATGAAGGTGGTATCTTAAGTTAATACATTATTGTGTTCTGGTAATACATTAGAGACTGCAATAAGACACACACTCAGAAATAACTATATCCATATTTGGTGTCATGTCTTATTGCAGTAGTAGTACAAGTATCCTTAAACCAGAGATACTAGTTACCTTATGTAGGAGTTGCTATACTTTGCGTCATACTTATTCATACCCTAGCGATTAGGATGATACGGGTGATTACGGGAATAGTGATGATCACATGTTGGTAAGCCGAGTAGTCAAGATGGGATCCATCGCTCTTGATGTAGTGATATAATGGGAGATGTACCTTAAGGCCTATTGTTGAAGAGACACACTCATGAACCTCTTATTAGAGTATAAGATTGATAGAACGAGTTTCTAGTCAATCTTAATAAATTATGGTGAGTGGTGTTCTGCTTGAACAAGTCTAATTCTAGGATAGCTGCGGTTATTACATGGGCTAACACTTTAACCGAGCTCAATAAACTAGATGGTACTTAACCTGATGGAAGGAGTGTATTGTATTGGTTACTATTATAAAACCGGATCAAGTTACAAGCACATAACATTCTAAGAATCGAGGGATTATACACCTTTACTAGAAAGCCCATTTCATCATCTAAAGTTATTGAGTTCCATATCGGTTTGGAACACTAAGCCTAAAGGTTCTCGGATGGGAAGCCAAGTTTATGTTAAACTCTAGCAGCTTTATAATTTGGGATCCTATGAGGTTACACACTTTCGATCTTTATCGGACTAAGTAAAGAACTTATAGAGTGGGTCTATACCGAGTGTTGGTCCTAAACGGCTTAATATTAGCAGTAGAGGGGGATGAATGCAGTTGGTTTCTTTTTATTATTTGTAAATTTTTTCTACCAAGTTATGTTTTTAAATGCATGCTTGGTTTATCATGTTGAGATTTGTCTAAAAACTATAAACTACTCAGCTTTGCTAGCGCAGTTTATCTCTAATCACTTGTTGAGTAATCTACTCAGCTAGAATTGATTTTCAAGCAAAACTGATAATATAGAAGGAATGATGAATGAGATCTGGTGTGATAAAGGCAAAAGAGTAAGGTTAGAACTTTTACATCTGAGATTTATCTTGGTTCGGCCCTTAGCCTACCTTCAGTCCCTAGATTCCTTTCTGAGCTTTAATCCACTTGTGATTCGTTCCTTCCTTAAGCAAAGAAGCCTTTACAATTGGTTGAAGAGATTACAAATGTACCTTACTTTCTAACTATCTCTCAAACTCAGTTTAGGTACCTTCCTAAACTGACACTCAGATTTCTCAAAGAACATGTGAACAGAGTAATTCAACCTATAAAATCGTTGAATCCTTTACAAGGTTAAATCTTAAGTGTTATTCTCTCTATTACAAACAGATTTAGACAAGTTGTATTTGTTGATTGCTTGCTTGATTTGGAATTTCTAAAAGCTGGTGTATTTGAATAGAGTTTCAGCCCTTAGAGAAATTTGAGGTCATTCACAAAGTTGAAACATCCACTTTAGTCTTTAATTTATAGTTGAAGGTCTTAGAAGTAGCCATTGCAAACTTCTCATCCTGACACCTTTCTCAATTTCCTTCTCTTCAAATCTTTCAAATTTTCCCATTTGAAATAAATTCCAGGATGTTTTGAGACATAGATTTCGAAAGTTAAAGTGCAAAATTAATCCATTAATCCAAAGCATCAAAAACTCATTTATCTTCAAGCAATCTGGTTAGATAGAGAGGCACATAAGTTAGAATGTGGAATTCTATAATTTGTTAACTTACCGATATTGGAGTTGTACGGAGACACTAAGAAGTAGCTCATGTCAAAGGATTCCTTTTGCCTTGGACTTTAGTAAGGAATCTCCAACATTCCATACTAACACCTTTTGGATGTGAGGATCACTTGAATATCTTCTTTAATTTTAGTGCCTTTTCTCTTGAAAAGAATCAAAAGGGATATTTCGTTTCTCACAGAAACAGTTAAATGCATCTATGTCAAGTATTTCTCTAAGTGTCAAAGAAACTCAGCTTTTATCATAAAAAGCTCACTCAGCTCAGCTAAGTTTATATCATTATAAACTATGTAATACTCAACTAACTCAGCTTTTCTTACTCTAAGCCATAACTTAATTAATCACATAATAAACAAAGTTGTTTTCCCTCAAGTAAACTTGATTAATTAAGAATCTACTTAGTACTAATTAATTTCACCATCCTAGTCAGTTTGTTATTTCTAAGACATTTTAAGTACTGTGAAGTAATATTAACTTGGGTTCAACAATTTCCCCCATTTTGGACAGATAACAAACTAGGTAGTAGAAGAGATTAATTGAATAAATAGCTTAAAAATATAGTAATACCTGATAGATGATGTAAGACTCCCCCATGCTGAGTGAATTCCTTAGCTAGTTTGGACTCCCCCATACTAAGTGGATATTCTTCAGTCAGCTTAACTCACCCATACTTAGAGGAATTTTTTTCAATTAGGGACTTTGTCTTACTTCAGCTTTTTTTTGGGATTGGTCTTTTGTATGTATTCTTGCATCAGTATATATGCAGAAACAACATAGTATACCTACTTAAGCAAATAATAAGTTAAGAAGCTCTTAACTTGATATGGCAGAACTCGTAATTTTATTAATAATCAAAAGTACTTGGTCAATCCATAAATTATGTTCTAACCGAAGTTTTACACTATGTTCTATTACAGAGATTTTGCCTATTCTAGAGCTATACCTATTTGCACTAGTGAGATGAGTCAGGCTGAGAGGAGGAAGGATTAGGATTTTGCTATTATTGCTGTTGATGCTGAGGGCGCTTGGGCAGAGATCGCTTATTGAGATTTGTAGTATGAGTCGCATCTTCAGCTACCTTCTCCCCCTTTGTTATCTGACCTTTCCTAATTTGTTCAAGGCAGATGTTAAAGGAGTCAAAGGCACCTACCTACCAATTATCTGAGGAGAAATCTCTTGCTCCATCATTTCCTTTCCCTTGGTCGTTAAGTTCAGAGAGCAGCAAGTAATGGCCCCCAGAGAGATGAGTGATTTGATGGAGCCCTTAACAAGCGAACTATTGAAAGCACTACAATAGAGCTCTGAAATTTGAGGCAAATAGCGCAATCTTTAGCTTGGCTTCCATGTCAAGGATCATTGGGTAGATTGAAGACATACACCTTGTTGTGTAACCGATATCCTTTGCATCATACATCCTAGTGTTCACGAGTTATCCCACATTCTTTAGTAGATCTTCTATCTTAACCTTTAGCATGTTTAACTTTTTATGTACTAAGAGACTATTGTCTGGGTCTAGAGACATAGTGGGCTCTGGGAAATGTTTTCCCATGGCATAAAAAATGGGCTTCTGTGCCTTCTTAATTGAATCATCTGTGACATGTTTATAAATAGTATTGAATTTGTCTATGAGGGAGTTAATGTTCAGCATGGGCTGTTCAGCTTTCTTGGCAGTGGCATCCACTATTTTGATTATACGATCTAGTTTGTCATCATAGTTAACAATGAGTCTAGAAATACTCTCTAGAAGCTTCGCCATGCTATGCCTAATATCCTTGGTGGTTTCCACCTCCTTCAGCACATGCTCAATCTTCCGGTCCATGCTCTTTTTGATCTTGGACTGCTCTTCCCTAAACTTATGAAACTGTGTAGTTTGAGTTTCCATTGTGGAACTCAATCTACTCAACTACTCAGCAACAGCATCTACACTACCCTTTATCTTTCCTACGACCGCATTAGTGAGTACGTAGACATGGGGATAAATGTAACAACTGCGCTAAGCTGAGCTACAGTTTTCGATAAGCTTGTTAAGATTAGAGCCATCTTACCCACCAAGCTTTTAGCACTCTCCTTAGCGAAGTGATTTCGAATAACAAATAGACTTCCTTAAATCTTCTCAATCTCCTCAAAGTAGACAGATTCAAAGGGCAAGCTTGTATGTTCATCAAATTTCAGGAGCTTAGCTTTGGGTTTTAAGGATACATCCATCAATTCTTGGACTAGCAGCAATTCACTAACAACCCCATCTAACTTAGCATTAGACTTAAGAGTTGGGAATTTTTTCCTGGCCAACTCCCCTATTTGTGCTGGTTAATTAAGACAGTAATTAAACATGCAATGTTGCAAGGTGGAATTTCAAAACTTAAAATTAACCTAAAGGATCTCCTAAGCATTCCATGATTGATATAATCTAAGTTTAAACGTTCCATAGAAATCAATAGGTTTATAAATCTTATAAAAGAAACCCTAGCATATAAGTTTAGAACATTACCAGTTGATACATACTTTTTCTCTTTTGGATGTGGCATTCCCTTAGAGCAATTCGGTAAAACTCCATTAGCACAATCCTCCAAAATAGGATAGCCTCTATGATTAATCCACACGGAATCTTCACCAACCAAAACCTCATTGACGTAGAACCCGTTAGTAGACAGCAGCCGCTACACCACTCGAAGACCAATCTAAAAATATAAATTGAGAAGGTTCACTTCAAAATAGAAAGTGCCTTCTAAAGAATTCTTCATTGCTTAGAGAAACTCATGGAGGATCTCGCATAATTCACGAAGAAAGAGATGTCGAACTTAGAGAGAAACGCTGAGCTGAAGTGCAGAATAAAGAGAGAAGGGAGAGGCCTATTTATAGGGAGAGGGGGAGTTGTAGACTCCTCCTCAAATATAATGTAGAAGCAGGTTAGCCGAGCTGGCTGCCTCCACAAGGTAATCCCTAGCGAGCTTGCCTTGTGCCGCAAGCTTGGGCATGCGAGCCTTCCCCCAAGCCCAAGCTTACGGGATTACATATCGCACGTTGGCGGGCTTGGGTGGTAGGCCCATGCAACCGGTGCCATGGGCAGCATTTGCAGGCCTGTAGCCTGCTAGCACAGGCGAGCTTACCTTGGGTGCTAGAAGCCTGTGAGATTTTTAACTCACAAGGCAACCACGCAGGCCTCACTCTGAACATCTCGTGTTTGTTTAGGGCCAACTCGCATTGGGAAAAATTCCCATGCTCTGCTCTGTGCAATTTTCCCTATTTTCTCTTTATACTCTTTAATTATTAATTTGGTCCAACCAATTAATAATTAATCAGGTGATATCGACATCCTTAATATTCTCTACATAGACCCAGTCTATCAGTTCTTTCCTTAGTCCGGTAAAGATCTAAAGTGTGGGACTTCATAGGATCTTGAAGTATAGATCTCCTAGAGGTTAACCTAAACTTGGTTTCCCATCCAGCAACCTTTAGGCTCTGTGTTCCAGGCCGATATGGAACCCGATAACTCTAGACAATTAAATGGGCTTTCTAGCAAAGGTGTATGATCCCTCGATACTCAGAAAGTCACATGCCTGTGACTTGATCCGGTTCTACAATAGTAACCAATACAATACACTCCTTCCATTAGGTTAAGTACCATCTAGTTTATTGAGCATGGATTAAGTGTTAGCTCATGTAATTGTTGTAGTTATCTTGGAATTGTTCACAAAGAACACCACTCGCCATAATGTATCAAGATTGACCATATTCCCGTTCTATCAATCTTATACTCTGATAAGAGGTTTATGATTGTGTCTCTTCAAAAAGGTTGCCCTAAGGTACATCTCCCAATATATTATTATATTAGGAGCGATGGATCCCATCTTGACTACTCGGCTTACCAACATGTGATCATCACGATACCCATAGTCACCCGTGTCATCCAGATCACTAGGGTATGAATAAGTATGACCAAAAGTATAGCAAATCCTACATAAGGTAACAAGTATCTCAGATCTGAGGATACTTGTACTTCTACTGCAATAAGATATGACACCAACACATGGATATAGTTATTTCCGAGTGTCTGTCTTACAGTGGTCTCTAATGTAATACCCGAATACATTCATGTGTTAATTCAAGGTACCATCTTCATCTCTTAAGATCGGTTGCTTGGATCTAATCCAAGGAGTAAGCCTACACATGCTAGTCAATCCACTTCATTGATGTCTAGTCTCAATAAAACTACGAATAGGGATATTTAGACTATACATAGTAACACGTATGTGTAGTTCTCACACCACATAGCTCCTACTATATCCTGGCACTTTTACACCATGAAGTAGTCACAGACTTTGTCTTATCAATGTGAATATATATAATACAACATATATATGATACCAGCGAGATACATAAATAAACAAAAGCATTGATAAACAACAAAGATGCTTTAATTATTATTAATAATAATAATCTGAAACCGTTTGTGAGCGGACGACACGGAGCGGTGGGCAGAGAGCGTGCGATTTCATAGGCACGGTCCACCGAGGTGTTTGAAAAAGAAGCACCGGGTCTGGGACCCTGAAAAAAAAAGAAAGTTTGAAAGAGAAAAGTGAAAATGTTTTAGATCGGTTCAAACCCGAATCCACCATCTCTTAGTGTGGAGTCGCCACATGGATTAGGTCTTTCCAAGAATTAGAGTCCTATAAGGCTTAATGTTCGGGGGACAGCCCACTAAGACACAGTGATTCGGGTTCGGGATAAGTTGCATATTTCTTAAGTGATCACATCATATTACATCTACAGAAAATTGTATTTTCTTAATTACGCATATTCGCGCTTAGATTATTTTTCAAGTTTACATGCATGATTCACGTATTTCAAAATAATAAACCGTTCAAAAAGCAGTATAATAAACCATCCACAAAGCGGTAAGTAAATGCGGAAAGTAAATGCAAAAAATAAAAATTACAAGGCTTTCAAAAATTGGGGGATGCAACTGCCCGCTACCCTATTAATTACATTTCCTAAAAAATATGTAAAATGCCCGAAGGAAAAATGAAATCTTAAACATACATCTAACCTGCATCCACAAAGGTTAGCACATGGGATATCACGTATGCTCGATTTGAATTTAGCGAGGCCCATGTGGCCTAATTAAAACATCAGTGGTTTTAAAGTTGTTATTTTAAATAAAAATGGTTCATTTTTATTTACACGTATGTTGGTCAATTTTATTAGTGAAAATGACCGCATGGCAAAAGGTGAGGTCTGTTATCCGAGAATAATTCTAATTCCCTTCATTGGGTTATTCTAACATAAAAATAAAAAAATAAAGAAAGATACAAAGATGAAGGAGAGGTTGCAACATTATTTACATAATAAAAGAAATAAAAATATTCCTAGGTTCACATGTAGAACAATATCGGAAACACGAGATAAAGCAACTCTAGGAACTCAGAGGCTAACCCTTTCAGTATGAATCCACTTCGGTGTATCCGTTCGATCCTCGGGAGCGTTCCTCATTCATTTTTGTAGTTAATTGTAGTTTAATTGGAAAAAAGTGTTTGGTTAGAAAATAAAGTGTTTATTTATCCAAAAGATAATCAGACTCGGGTTCTAAATTTGTTCTAGACCTGAGAATATCTGAGGATTTAAGAAAAAATAGATGAAGAAATTTAATTAAAAGATGAAGAGATTTGGGATCCAAAAGTGTTTTAGATTCGAAAAAAAAGAAGAAAGTAAGAAATACTGTTTGTGTTTTTTTTTATCTGACAAAGTGGATTTTCTCTGAATTTTCGAGCCCCCTTCAATCCAAAAAGGTCCGACTATTTATAGAAAAGTCTTGAAAAATCCAAAATAGGAAACGTCTAGCAAGGCCTCGCTAGAAAGCCTGGCGAAGCTGCCTCGCTAATTTGGCGAGGCAGAACTCGCGAGGAGGCCTGGCCAGGCTAGCCAAGGTCTGGCGAGGCTCGCAAGGGTCTGGCGAGGCTCACCAGACCACTGGTGAGCCTTGCCAGGATCCTGGCGAGGCTCGGCAAGGCTCGGTAGGTCACTGGCGAGCCTCACTAGGCCCTTGGCGAGCTTGGCCAGCCCTCTGGCGAGCCATGTCTCGCCAAGTATAGGAGAGGCGGGCTCCGGATCCGGCTTCTGGTTGCGTTTTTGAATTTTTTTGTGTATTTTTATATTTTTTTGTTAATTTTCTGAATTAAAGTCCTTTTAAATTCAGAGACGAGGAAGACTCCCATATAAAGATCATTAGACAATCAAAAATCATGTGATTCAAGGATAAATATCCCGAAAAGCCATCATCATTGAATGCGCGAGCTGGTACAAAATCCCGTGCTTATAGCCACCCCTCATGTGATAATTGCTAGTTGTATAACCAGTATTATCACACGAAAAGAGCGAAGGGATTGAGAATATACCTGACCAATGAGACTGGCAACTTCTTGTTCCCAAACATAGTCCTTCCTTTCTGGCAACGTGTATTCGTTGGATTGTCCGTTTCTTTCTTCGAAATTCCTTGGTGCTCCTTGTAGGCGAGTCGATCGTTTCTTTCTACGACGTCCCTTTGGTGGTTAGTCACCGTTTCATTCTTCAGTTGATAAAAGAGACTGCTTCATTCTTCAACCATTGAGATAACCATTTCCTTTTTCGGTTGTGTTTTGAATTTCCTTAGTCGGATGTTGACTTTTTTCCTGTGACAAGTCAGAGAAAAAAGGTAATGTTAATACATTTTATGATGAATGTTTTAATTATTTGATTGAGTTTATGCGAAGCAAAAATTTTTGCCCCTTCAATCAAAAATTAAAACATGATAAATAAATAAGTTTAATAGAAATTCGGGGATGTCCCAAGAATTGCTCTGTTGTTTTAGGAGGCTTTTGTTGCAATGTTGACTTTAGGCTTGAGTGGGCCATCTTCTTGTTCATAGGTTCCTCATGTGGAGGTGCATGTTCTTGTTTACCGAGATGGTGTTGCCCAGATTCGACATCATTTTTGCCTGTAAATGTCATCGTGCGAATGTAATGTATGCATGTTTTTATGCATGAGCAATATTTATCATATGATTTATGTTCGTATGTTGTAGGAGTCGTGGGCTTCATCCATTGAGGAGCCTTCTCTTGTGCTGGTGCATGATTGCCCCTATGACTTGTCTTGTTAGGGATTCCATGGATAACTCCCTCAAAGCGATGACCATGGGTTCATTGAATCATATTCGAATTCATAGCTTGGATCTGATTTGAGGAAAGTCTGGATGAGTCGTTGATCCCGCATTGTGTTGGTGATGATCACTTGGAAGGCGTTTGCCTAAAGTGTTGGAGGTATGTGATGTCTCGTACATTTCCAAGGAGGAGATGATGAATTTGATATTTCTATGGTCCTAAGTTTTGCATAGATCGCCCTTGCGGGTTTTCAATCTATTGAACCTAGTCTTAATTTTTGCCTGGACCGCCCTTTCAGGTTTTCAATCTAGCAGACTCATTTTTCTTTAATTTATTCTTTTATATTTTTTTCATTTTTTTTTATGTTTACTTGCGACATTCTACCATTGGCATGCAGTAATCAAAATAAGCATATGCATAAAGATTCAGCAAAAATGATAATTCATTGATGAACTTAACAGGGGTATAAATGTTTCAAATGATTTGAATCTTGTCATCAATTAGCCTTTTTAGGTTTTCTAACTAATGTTATTCTCTTGATGTCCTAAGTTCTGCCTGAGCCGGCCTTTTCGGGTTTTCAACTCAGCGGACTATTCTTTTTATGTTTTGAAAATAAGCCCTAATTTTTTATCAACTAACCGAGTGTTAATTAACAGGTTAATTACAAATTTATTTTTTGTTTGTACTGCTTTTTATTGATTTATTTATTTCACCTATGCGTGATAGCAATTGTGTAAAACTTGGTTGATTTGGTAGATCAGCTGTCGTCCATGTCCATGACTTCAATTGTTATCTCTTTCAGCATTTTTGGTCGATTGGTTGGTGCTCACGCCGCTTTACTGGCTTGAGGTGTATGTGATGATGAGTCTTGATGATTTGGTGTTTCCTTTAATGGTGCGATGATTGCCCCACAAATAGTAGCAAGCTGTGTGAAGGAACTGTTGACTTGTTCAACGGTCTGACTCCTTTTAACATTGATTCTTATTTGAAATGATGGTGATCTGTGTGATGGAGTTGTTGACATGTTCAACGATCCGACTCCTTCTTTGTGACATTACGCCGGTTGTTTCATCTCATGAATATATGGTGGTGATGGAGTTGTTGACGTGTTCAACAATCTGACTCCTTCTTTGTGATGTTGCACCAGTTGTTTGGTCCTGCGAATGGTTGTGATGGAGTTGTTGACTTGTTCAAAGATTTCTCTCCTTCTTTGTGGCATTGCGCTGGTTGTTTGGTGATGGAGTTGTTGACGTGTTCAACAATCTGACTCCTTCCTTGTGGCATTGAGCAATTTGTTTGGTCCCAACTTGCTTGGTTGACATTTTGGCCTTATGCTAGCTCCGATCCTTTTGATCTTTGCATGAGTCAATGGATGTTTTGTGCTTAGAGATCTTTCCATTGATCTTTCATCCTTATATAATGAGTCAATTGCTATCATACGTTGTCTAAATACATGTATTTATCTCTCACTTTTTCTCAAGAGTCAAATCATTTGAATTTTTGGGGAATCCATTTATACCCAAATTAATTTCATGAAATGATGTGTCACGTGTGCTAAAAAAAATATGTATATGTTTATGAGAATGCATGATGTCATTGATAAAATATCAAGCAAATAAACCATGTTCAATTTATTCAAAATAATTCAAAAGCCCCGTGGGCAAAGTAGCTAAATGCTAATTTATTACATCATCTTCTTCCAATGTTAGTCCTCCCCAGATGTATTAATGGATTCGAAGTGTTCCATCCTATCCACCTTCTCAAATACTTCTTGGTAGCTCAAAAAGATGTCGGATCCAAACTTGTTCCTGTATGATGGCAGTGCACCATCCAGTAGCTTGGTTATCATCTCTGGTAGAGTTAAGCGAGCCCGAAGCCTGACCTGTGCGGCCATCTAGTGTGCATAGTAAGATTTAAAGCTCTCAACCTACCTTTTCCTTATAGCCTCCAAATGTTACATTGTGGTTTCCATCTGAGAGTTGAAAACTATAATGCTCCAGCATAGCTTGAGCGAGGCTATTCCAATTAGTAGCTACGTCCAGCGAAAGATGGTTGTACCATTCGTTGACCAGGTGGCCTAAGGTGACGATGAAGAGCTTAGCCATCATTCGATCGCTAACCCTCATTGCTCTCATCACCATTTGATAATACGTCAAGTAAGCGCGTGGGTCGCCAGATCCTACGTACTTCTCAAATTGCGGCATTGCAAAGTTTGGGGGTAAGCTATCTTCATCCTCGAATGTCGATTGTGCAGGGTATGTGTTCCTTAGGTGGCCACCGTGAATGGCCAAGAACTGTTGCCATAGTTTTGCCATGCCAGGTTGCTAGAGGATGGCGTCCCCTACGCTTGGATAAGAACCATATTGCCCCTGGGGATATGCCACCAAATGGGGTAGTTGAGGTGCCTGGAACTATGAGTTGACCGACGTACTCTAGCTTGGAATAGGCTGTTGGGTCGCTCCTTGGTAGAAAGGCCCCGGTGCGAATGTCGGCTGGATAGTTTATCCAGGGAAGAATTGACTTTGGTTCAGCTGACTTTGTCCTGCCCCGAACTGATAAATGGCAGTATGTGGTAGGGGCATCATGAGTGAAGTGGGAGGTCCCCCTGTCGAATCGACATTGTTAAGGGTGACCTCCAGGCAGGACACTGCATTTTGGGTCCTCCCGAGGTGTTAGCAAATGAGCATAGCTAACTGTTTACTGTTGGCAAAGGCGTTTATGGCAGCTGCAATCTCGGTGCTCATCGATGACTGTTGAGAACTCTGTCCCGTACGGACAGGGTGATCTTCCCTTGCACCTTCTCCTTGTGGACTGGCTATAATAGTGCGTATAGCTGAATCTGAGTCTAAAACTGAGTCCTCACTTGAGTCAGTGTACGGAACCCCCTCTAGATTGGCCATAATTGGGGAAACATGGACCAGGCGGTGAGCAGGCCTCTTCCAAACCCCTTGATACATGAATAGAATATTAGACCGTGCATGTAAGATTTGTGATATGACTCATGATGCAGGTGATGCATGAGATTTTTAATGTTATGGCTACATTCACAAGGGGTTAGCATGCCATGATGTGAAATAACATGTATGTCAATCCATTTGAAACAAACAGGTTAGTCGTTAGGTAAAAATGAAAACATGTGGAAATGAAAACCAACAACGTGGGTTGGATTTGAGATTTGTACAATGTCTGTGTGACATCGTAACACAAGAGATGTGAGTGAGGTGACTAAGTTACCTATGTGGTAATAGGTCAATGGTTTGAGGTTTTGTACTATGACTAGGTCTCATTGAATGAGAAGGTCAAAATTGTTTTGCGGTGTGACATACCCTAATAAAATGAAAGCAACTACCATATGTAGCTACTTAATGAATGATTTGGTTATTTTTCCCAATTAGGGCGTAGTTTCGGATACTTGTGTGGTCATCATTATTTAAGGGTATGTGGTGATACGTAAATTATTGCCTGGTGTGGGTGAATGATTCAGGTATGAAGCGTATACCCTTGAAGATTTGGCAAGGTAAGATTTTCGAAGTAAGTTTACCTCGAGTGGGCTTAGGTTAGGACATCAACTGGGATATCCTTAAATGTGGGAAAAGTGGTTTTGGGTAGGTATTTGCCCCGTTTGGGCTTTCGGTGTGTATAATTGTCCCGGAAGGGCTGTGAGTTGGATGTTGAGTGGACATCTCAAAGGTGATGTGTAGGATATATTATTGCCCCTAGCGAGCTAAGTGCCGGATGTCAAGTGGACATCAGATTGTAAAAGGAAGATACGTCCGCCATGTGCAGACTAATAGCGGGATATTAAGTGGACATCTCGATGAAAAAGGGGTAAGTGATGTCCCTAAGTGGTTTTATGTTATCCTAGGGTGACATGATCTATAGTGTTAACTGTGCCTAAGTGTACATGATATTGGTTCGGTATCGTGATATGTACATTTAATATCATGAGTGTGTGCGTTCAAGTGTCTGCACAAAAATTTGTGGTTAGTATGACATTTGTACAATGACAAATTGAAAGTAGTATACAAGTAGCACATAGCATGCAACATCATATCTTCCAACCATACAACTCCCACGTGTAGGGTTCTTGGCTAGTCTCTATCCTAAGTTTGGTCCATCTTAGTACCATGAAGATACTAAGGAGCGCACCTGCAAGAAAATATAATGCATGATCGCGTGTTAGGTAAAACCCTATGAAAAATGCCTATGGCTTATTTACATGAAGGTTACAAATGGGTTGTTGATGTAGAAGGTTCTTGTTGCACTGAAATACACTCCAAGCCTCTTCCCAAATGGGTTGAGGGAGGTATATGCGATATGGCAACAAGTGATCCACCCGCTCAAGTACTAGCTTTTCTCATGGAGGCAGATTAGTACAAGAGAGAGCTTTGTGTAATGGGGATACCTTAGACTTATAGACTAATCCCTTCTATTGAAATGCGTTATTATGAATATGTCATAATAAAGAGAAAATAGAATAATGTAATCAATAATTTTCAGCACTTATCCAAAATCTAAAACCTTTAAAAAACAAGTTTTAGAAAAATCCCTAGCAGAGTCGCCACTGTGAGCGGACGACACGGAGCGGTGGGCCGAGAGCATGCGATTTCATAGGCGCGGTCCACCGGGGTGTTTAGATCGGTTTGAACCCGAATCCACAGTCTTCTAGTGTGGAGTCACCACCTGGATTAGAGTCCTGTGAGGCTTAACATCCGGGGGATGGACCACTAAGACATAGAGATTCGGGTCCAGGATAAGTTGCTTATTTCTTAAGTGATCACATCATATTACATCTACAAAAAACCGTATTTTCTCAATTACGCATATTCGCACTTAGGTTGTTTTTTGAGTTTACATGCATGATTCACGTATTGCAAAATAATAAACTGTTAACAAAGCAGTATAATAAACCATCCACAAAGCGGTACGTAAATGCGGAAAATAAAAATGACAAGGCTTTCAAAAATCGGGGGATGCAACCGCCCGCTACCCTATTAATTACATTTCCTAAAAAATATGTACAATACCCGAAGGAAAAATGAAATCCTAAACATACATCTAACCTGCATCCACAAAGGTTAGCACATGGGATATCACGTATGCTCGATTTGATTTTAGCGAGTGTTCGCCACTTTTCTACTGATAAGTTTAATCAAATACGGTTCCAAAATCTTGTGAACTGTTGGCTATCAACTGCGCTAAAAACTTGTTCACATATAAAATTTAGGTGTTGTCAATACCCCTTACCACATAGAAAAATGATGATAACTGCAAGTATACAGTTGCGATGTAGTTTTAAAAGATATCGAACCCATAGGGAAGGAACTTGGTGTAAACTAGGGAAGCGTAAAAGTAAATAAAATAAAAATAGATTACAGATTTTTATGGGTAGGAAGATTAGAACGAAAAGTTGAGTAAATATAGATGTGATAGATTAGAAACTCTAAATAAATAGATTTTCATCATGAACAAGTATAGCAGAGAAAACATGCAAGTTTACCGAAGTTGTTCTGACCCTCTAGATTATCTAA